>CAUYON010160864.1:0-122824 GCA_963573935.1 Arctocebus calabarensis
GTTTTTTTTGTTTGTTTGTTTTTTTAAACAGAGCCTCAAGCTGTCACCCTGGATAGAGTCCCATGGCATCACAGCTCACAGCAACCTCCAATTCCTGGGCTCAAGCGAGTCTCTTGCCTCCACCTCCCAAGTAGCTGGGACTACAGGCACCCGCCACAATGCCCAGCCATTTTTTGGTTGCAGCCGTCATTGTTGTTTGGCAGGCCCAGGCTGGATTTGAACGTGCCAGCTCAGGTGTACGTGGCTGGCATCTTAGCCTGTTATTTTAGCCTATTGAGCCACAGGAGCTGAGCCCATATTATTGAGTTTTGAGAGGTTTTTTGTTTTGCTTTGTTTTGTTTTTGTAGAGACAGAGTCTCACTTTATCACCCTCGGTAGAGTTCAAGAGGTTTTTTTGATACTTTAGAAAAGTGCTTTATTAGATATACTATTTCCATGTGTAAACTGTCTTTTTATTCACTTCAGGGTATCTTTTGAAGAGAAGAAATTCTTACTTTTTCATGTACTATTTATCAGTTAAGTCTTTTTTTTTTCTTTTGAGACAGAGCCTTAAGCTGTCACCCAGGGTAGAGTGCCATGGCAGCACAGCTCATAGCCTCCAGCTCCTGGACTCAAGCGATTCTCCTGCCTCCACCTCCCAAGTAGCCGGGACTACAGGCGCCCACCACAACACCCAGCTATTTATTGGTTGCAGCCGTCATTGTTGTCTGGTGGGCACAGGCTGGGTTTGAACCTGCCAAGTCAGGTGTATGCGGCTGGCACCTTAGGCACTTGAGCCACAGGCACTGAGTCATCAGGTAAGTCTCTTAATGATTATACATTAATATTGCCCCTAAGAAATCGTTGCCTAACTCATACTACCAAGATGTTCTCATATGTTTTCTTCCATAAATTTCACTATCATAGGCTTTGACAGGCAGGTTATGTATTTAAAGTGTACAGTTGATATCCATATACATATACACCCATGAAACCATCACCACAATCAAAAGTGAACATATCTGTTACTCTAAAGAGTGTCCACACTCTCCTTATATCTCACTAATTCCCATCTCCACTGCTCCCCATCCAGTCAACTATTGATTAACTTTCTGTCCTATGAATTAGTTTGTGTGTTGCAGAGGGTTTTAATTTAGAACAAAATTGTCTTCCTTTATTTCTCTAAATATTTTATAAAGAAAATCATATGTGTTCATGTCTGTCTTCTTTTACTCAAAATACCTTGAGTTTAATTTCTCTTATTGCAAATACCAATATTTCAATACCTTTTATTGTTCAGTAGTGTGCCATTATATGGATAAACATGATTATTCTTTTACCCAATCAAGTGTTTATGGACTCTAGGCTGGGCATAGTGGCTCACACTGTAATCTCAGCACTCTAGGAGGCTGAGGCAAGTGGATTGTCTGAGCTTACAAGTTTGAAACCAGCTGAGCCAGAGTAAGACCTCATTTCTAAAAATAGCTGGGCGATATGGTGGCCGCCTGTAGTTCCAGCTGCTCAGGAGGCTGAAGCAAGAGAATCCCTTGAGCCCAAGAGTTTGAGGTTGCTGTGAGCTATGACACCAGCACTCTACCAAGGGTGACAGTGAGACTCTGTCTCAAAAAAAAAAAAAAAAAAAAGAGCTTATGGACTTCTGAGTTATCTCAAAAAAAAAAAAAAGAGCTTATGGACTTCTGAGTTATTTCCAGTTTGGGGATATACAAATAAAGTTGTTATGCACACTAGTTTTCAAAGCTTTGTGTGCTTGTATGGACATGTGCTCTCTTTGATCTTGGTCAGTTAGGGGTAGAATGACTAGATTGCGTGAGAAGTGAGTGTTTAACTTTTAAAGAAGCTGCAAAACTATTTTCCAAGATGAATGTCCCATTTTATACTGGATGGCCATAAAGTTGATGTGAAATTTAAAATAGACAACTTTATGGCCACCCTGTATTTCCACCAGCAGTATATGGGAGTACAAGTTCTTCAGCATCCTCTGTAAAACTTGATCTTGCCAGTCTTTTTAATCTTAACTAACCTAATAATGTTTAGTGTTGTTTCATTTGCATTTGATTTAACTAATAACTGATTAAATTGAACATCTGTCAGTGCAACTCGACAAAATAATAACACCTACTCAGTCCATTTTGCATTAAACTGAGGAACACAGAGAGGATGACAACAACAAACACTTGGCACAGAGAGACAGGTGTGACTCCTCCCAACAATCCTCACAGCTTTTACTCAAGTGAGGCATGAGAAAATACAGTAAAGCAGAAAGCTAGAGTCAAGGTTAAAAAGGAGTTTTTCTTCAACTGCACAATGTAACTCTTAACACATTCTATTTACTGCACTTCTGTCTTGCCCTTTTCTTATCGCTACTAAATATGACTTTGGGTTGGGACAGTGTGCTGTGCCTCATAAGGATGGTTTTCCATGCTCAGGGCCAGCAGTGATGCTTGGGTTTTTCCCAGATCACTCTGTTCCTAGTGCCCAGTATTTTTAACACTGTGCTATATTCTGCATCTCTCATGTTCCTTTTGGTCCACTATATATTTTATTTGGTGGAATGTTTGGGCAAATCATTTTCAAAATACTATTGGGTTGTTTCATTAAAACTGAATTTTTAGAGCACTGTGTATATATTCTACATGCACATTGTTTACCTGATACAAGCTTTGCAAATATTTTCTCCCAGGCTTTGAACTGTCTTTATTTCCTTAACTGTGATTTTTAAAAAGCAGATACTTTAATTTTTGTTGAAAAATTTACCATTTTTCATTACTTAAGCTCATGATATCATGTCTAAGAAATCTTGCTTAGCCCAAGGTTACAAATATTTTTGCCTACCTTTTTAGAAGTTTTATAGTTTTAGGTCTGTGGTCCATTGTTTACAGTGTGAAGTATGAGTTGGGTTTCCTGTTTATATGAATACTGAAAAGACTCTTCCTTTTCTACTGAATTGCCTCTGTACTTTCATTGAAAACCAGTTGTCCTTTCAGCATGGATGTCTACTCTTCAGTAAAAACTTGGGCAGGGTCCCACTTCTCATTACTCTTGGCTAAAAAAATAATAACATATATAAATATATACACACATATATATATTTATTCATTCATTCATTCACTCTGTGGTCATTTATAATATAAATACAGGCTCAGTCCAGTTACAATCCTCCACTGCCATATATAAAGCAGTGACTAGTTACATAGCTCTCCCTGGTGCAGCCAGCTCTGCCCAATCCTCAGGTTACTCAAGGGACTGTCCTCTGATCCTCCTGCCCAACAGGACCATGTAGTGTCCTGAGTGCACTGTGCGGAAGTAGGTCGGGGCAAGGTGAGTCCTTCCTGGACAGGCACTGCTAGGCCACTACCCAGTAGTTGCCCATGCCAGGCAGGTTGCCTGGACTCTGTCTCTAGGCCCATGGGCAGAGCACCGTGTTTTCCTCCAGCCAAGCCTTTGGGAAGCAGGATGGTCCCCTGGACTGTCTCTAGGCCCATGGGCAGAGCACCGTGTTTTCTTCCAGCCAAGTCTTTGGGGAGCAGGATGGTCCCCTGGACTCTGTCTCCAGGCTCATGGGCAGAGAACCGTGTTTCCCTTCAGTCAGGCTTTGGGGCCTGTCCTGATCAAGCTCACCTTAGGACTCCTCTTTTCTTTTCCCTTTTTTTTTTTTTTTTGTAAGACAGTCTCACTATGTCACCCTGGGTAGAGTGCTGTGTTGTCCCAGTTCACAACCTAAAAATCCCAGGCTTAAGCAATTCTCCTGCCTCAGCCTCCCAAGCAGCCAGGACCACAGGCGCCCACCACAATGCCCAGCTACTTTTTTGTTTTGGCTGTAGTTGTTGTCGTTTGGCAGGCTCAGACTGGATTTGAACCCGCCAGCTCTTGTGCATGTGGCACCCTAGCTGCTGAGCTACAAGCACCAAGCCGTTTTGTTTTTTCACTTAATCTAACACTCTCCATCAAAAAAGTCCTTTTTGTAACCATTCCATTATCATTCTTATTGGTGCTATTCTTTGAAAGCTGCTGGCCAGATCCCTGGCAAGCATCTGTCCTGTGACCCTCACTCTGCGTTTACCCAACCACTTCATTTGCTAGGTCTCCCCTTCATTTCAGACCTTGGTTTCCCTTTGAAAGACACTCCTATGAGGCTGCAAGGAGGGGCTCAGAGGCTCTCCAAGCCTACATGTGACAACATGGGACCAGCAGGGGTAATGCAGAGGCCAGAGCAGCCCACAGCACAGGCCCTGGGTCTTGGGCTCCCCACCATGGTGGCAGCAGCTGTGCAGCGCAGACACTATCTCCACCTCCCTGAATTTTTGACTAAAGTTTCCCAGAAGAGGAGCCATAGAGAGAAGGTGGCAGGTGCCCAACTTTGCCCCCAAATTCACCATCCCCCTCTCCTGAACTCCCCCAGCAGACTCTGTCAAAGCCCAAGCACTGAAGGCTTGGGAAATCCATCCCAGACAAGTGTCCTTAGAGGAGGTGCTCAATTGACACTTTACATCCTGTTTCCTTGCATGTTCCTTGGGAAATGAGGCCAGCCTCTCCAGGGTCAGGGCCACCTTAAGTGTTTCAGGGCAGGAAGGTCTGCTGTCCCTCCAGAGAGGCAGGTGACAGCATGCATGTGGGTCAACTTGGAAGGGCATCAACTCTTGGGAGTCACCCTGCTCTTCCTAGGCTAGATCCACTGTTTCGGAACCAGTGACTGGGCTGTTTCTCCCCCTCTAGGATCTAGACCCCTAGTGTGGCTCAGCACCTCCTGGCCCTTAGGTGCTGTTTGCATGTTCCCATCTCAGGTGTGGCTGCTTGGGTCCCCTGTGTGCTATCCAGGCCCTCCTACCATCTAAGTATGGCTCCTTGATGTGTGAGCAGTGCCTTAAAGATCCCTGCCACACAACAGCACTGACCTCCACCCTCAGACCATGAGCATCCATATTCCCCACCACTGGCAGCTGGGTTGTAGCCCAAGGCCCTAGGGCCACTTCAAAGCACTGCAAAGATAGCTTCTCAACCCACCCTCCACCAGTGATAGATTCTTGGGGCACAGGAGAGACCACTTGGGCCACTCCCAGAGCATGCCCTGCTTGCTGTGTGCCTCCAACCAAGTTCTTGCCCTCTCTGGGCAGCCCTGCCTTCCCCCACCACTTATTTTCATATAAGGTATGAAAATCCTTATAACAAAATTAGGCCTCCTACCTCTACTCTCCAGGGCTGAGAGATGAGGGGTGTATGAAGCCCTGTGATGCCAGGGCTGCCCTACTTGGCTCTGGAGGCCTCTCTCTGAGGACTGGGGAGCAAACCTTGCCTGCCCACTGGACAACAGGGTAAGGGGATAGGTATTCATATCTAGTTTCCACCCACCACCCTCAGCCCAAGGCCCTGTGTGGAGGTGGAGCTGAGAGATCAAACGTTTTTTAATGGGAGGCAGTGCCCAGCTCCTGCCCGGGCCCCAGGGGTGCAGTGCTAGCCGGGGTTGCAGGCTGTTTGCCCTTCCCAGCCAGCCTCCCTTTCTTGGTGGCAGAGGAGCCAGCCTTCCTCTTGCTGTGCATAACTGGAGCAGCAGCAACCACAGAGGGGGGCCCTGGACGGGCCAGCGGCTCATCATCCAGTGCCCTAAAGTTGAAGAAGCAGTCCACGTTGGACACAGTGTCCAGGATCTCAGGCACGCTATAGTCAAAGGACAGCAGTTCATCTGGCAGGTGCAGTGAGCGGATGTCACTGGCTGAGTCATCACCACCGCCGCTGCCACTGCTGCTCTCTGGCAGGGCAGGCCAGGGGGCCTTGACGGGTGTCCCTTCAGGCTCAGTGCTGCCTGGCAGGCAGTCAAAGAGCTTCATGGCATCCTCCAGCAACACCTTGTCGGGAAGCGCGAAGGCTCTGGCTGCCTCGGGGGCCTTGGTCTCACCTGCTCCCAGAGGGGCCATCTCCTGGGCCTCAGCCATCTTTGGTTCACCAGGGCTGGGGAAAAACAGCTGCTCCTTGGCAGGGAAGGCCTTAAGTTCCGGGAACTGGCCAAAGTTGCCCTTGAGGTGGCCATAGGTGCTAGGGGGCAGTGTGGGCTCCTGGGGGAGTGTGATGACAATTGGGGCTGCCTTGCTCTCCTTGTAGGTTAGGGGGGCCAGTTCCACAAACGCAGATGGCCCTCCATCTCCAACAAAGCCCAGGGCCTCTGGGCCAGGCCCCTCAGGGGGGAAATAGGGTACCAAGTACTGGGCCCCTCCAGGCGCCAGCTGGTACTGGGAGTATGGGGTCCGTGGGGGTGGCCCCGGGGCTTTGAGGTAGTGCTGGGGCTCCAGGAGGTAGCTGCCAGGGGAGGTGGGCCCCCCGGCAGGCCCCACACTGCCCGCTGCCACCAGCTTGTACAGGGACGACTGGCCGAAGTCAGTGGTGGCCCACTCAATCCGGTAGATTCGAGGGTCAAAGAAGCACCCGCAGGGGGCCATCTGGAAACCTGCAGGCCGGGGTGGGGCCCTGAGAGCAGCTGCAGGGCACCACCCCGAGGCCCCACAGCCTGGGGCAAGGCCCTGGAGGGCGGTCAGGGCCACAGGGGACACAGGCCTTGCCTTAGGGGCCTGTCTGGGAGACAGGGACATGACTCTCACCTTTAGGTGCACACTTGGGAAAAGACAGAAATAGATACTGTTTGGGAGGTCTTGGGGATGGCAGGCCCGGATCTCATCTCTGTGATTGTCATCACAGGGAATGGGAGAAACAGGCCTTGCCCTCGGGGTCCCATAAAGGGGGATCAGGGGCAGGAAGGGTCCCTCCCATGCTAACCTGTTCCCAGCTACTTCCTCATCAAGGGGGGGAGGGAAGGCCAGTACCTGCTGGGGGGGCTGGAAACACCTCTTTCTCTGAGTTTTGGGTATGGTATAGGGTCGCAGAGCCTGTGGACAAAGGTGCCAGGGTGGGTGGGTCCCTGGGGCTGGTGGGCAAGAGCCCTGGGCCCCCATCCTGCTGGGCACCCTGCTCACCCCAGCTCGTACCCACAGCAGGAGGAGGCTCTGCACAGGCAGGAGTAGGCTGGCTGCCCAGCCCCTCAGCACCTTCCAGACCCCGAGGCGCAAAGCCTTCTTGGGGAGCTGCACGTGCGTAGAAGGGTTTGGGGTGCTGCATAGGGAGGTGGTGGGGGCCCTGCCTGGCAGGTCAGGAGAGAGCACAGGTAGCTCACCCAGAGAACAGACTCAGAGTCCCACGGGGTTCTGTTTGCCTGGTTACTCCAGGCAGCGGGTTCCAGGCCACAGCCCACCCACTGGGCAGGGTTCTGGGTGTGGGAGTGGCCCAAGGAAGAGATGGGGTGCCCACAGCCGGCATCACTGAAGACAAATAGACCTGAAGCAAGGTTCCCTGCCTTCTGCCTTTTCCAGCAATACCCACCTAACAGCTGTGAAGCTGCCTCCTCCAGGCAGGTTGCCCTAATCCACACACAGGCAGGCCAAGCCCACCCAGCCTATACACCCTGCTTCCTTCCTCCCAGTGAAGGGCCCATGGCCAGGAGCCTCCACAAATGAGTGACCAAATGGGGAGCAAGGAGCAGCCAAAGGACAAGTTCTGGGGAGGACCAGGAGGGGGGCAGCCCCAGGATCACAGAAAGCCCTGAATTTTTTTTTTTTTTTTTAAGAGACAGAGTCTCACTTTGTTGCCCTCAGTAGGGTGCCGTGGAGTCACAGCTCACAGCAACCTCCAACTCCTGGGCTTAGGAGATTCTCTTGCCTCAGCCTCCCAAGTAACTGGGACTACAGGCACCTGCCACTAAGCCCGGCTATTTTGTTGTTGTTGCAGCCGGGTTTGAACCGCCACCCTAGATATATGGGACCAGCACCCTACTCACTGAGCCATAGGTGCCACCCGAAAGGCCTGGATTTTAAGAGAATAAAATTTATTGTCCTCTCCATGTACTTGGGGGGGCCCTCAGAAGGCCCCTGCCCAACTCTGGTGTCCATAGCTATTTGTACGCATTGGCCTTGTGCTTTGGTAGGAAAACGAAATTGGGGGGTACTGGTCCAAGGAGCATCTCGCTGTAGGGAAGGCAGGCAGGAGGCAGAGTCAGGCTGGGAGCCTAGGCACAGCCCCCTCACCGCAAAACCCACACCACATACCACAGCCCCCCCCCCCCTCCCTACCCCCTAGCACCTGATGCGGATCCAGTCAGAAGCCTTTTGACTGGCCATCAGAGTCTCCAGGTAGTCGCGACCCAGATAGTAGGGGGGGCGCTCGTTGATCCTCTGCGGGAGCTGCTCCAGCAGACCCACGGGCACATACCTATGAACAGATGGGTGGCAAAGACAGGGTTGAGCCAGCCCCTGTTGGGCCTAGCCCACATGCTTCCCACCCTGTGGGCCTTGTGCCCACCTGCACAAGAAGGAGAGCCATTCAAGCATGAAGCGCCGTGTTTTCTCCACACCCTGTGTGTCAGAGCCCCAGTGCTCCAGGCCATAATCTGTGAAGTCTCGCAGGATGTCCAGGCGCTCAGACGATGAGATGTCCCAGTGCCGCTGCTCCTTGATCTCCGTAAATAACCAAGGCTTCAGCAGGGCGCCACTGTGGGGCAGGCAGTGGTCAACAGAGCACAGACCCAAAACCTACAGGTCTAAGACACCTGATCATGGTCACCCGACCTTCAAACCCAGCATCTTTTTTTTTTTTTTGAAACAGCTTCACTTTGTCACCCTCAGTAGAGTGCAATGGCATCACAGCCCATAGCAATTGCAAACACTTGGGCTCAAGTGATTCTCTTGCCTCAGCCTCCCTAGTAGCACCCACCACAACGCCTGGCTATTTTTAGAGACAAAAATAGCTTGCTCTGGCTCAGGCTGGTCTCAAACTTCTAAGCTCAAGCAATCCACCCACCTTAGCCTCCCAGAGTGCTAGGATTACAAGTGTGAACCTGACCCAGAACCCAGCATCTTCAACCCACAAATATCAAATCCCATAGCTGTAGAAACTTCCAGTCCCCTCTTCCTCAATCAGCTCCAACCCCTAATCCCTGTCCCAGGACAAACAGCACAACAGAGCAGAGGTGGGTGAGAGTGTGCATGTTCCAGGGCACCTGCTGCAGCAGGCTCACCTGCTCCCTCCCTGCCAAGACTGGGCACTCTGAGAGGCTCAAGCTGGTTTTCTGCATCCTTACTGGGCACTTACCGGGCAATCATGATCCCAGCAACACCAGTCTGCATGGCGCGGTTAGCATCCTCGTATGACAAGATGTCCCCATTTCCTGAGGGGATAGAGGCTGTGGTCTCAGGGAGCTGCAGGCAGGTGGGGGCATGCCAGGGCTCCATTTGGCAGCCCATTGGGAGTTTTTGCTAAACCAATAGGTTGATGGGAAGAAGTCCCGGGGGAATGTGTGTGTCCTTGAGTCGCAGAGGACAGGGTACCCACCAAACAAAGGCATAGGGCTGGCTGCCTTCACACACTGCTCGATGTACTGCCAGTCAGCCAGCTTGGTGTAACGCTGCTCCCGAGAGCGGCCGTGGAGCTAGGGGAGAAGGCACCATGCAGGGAAGGAGACAGAGTAAACGAGAGGCAGAGAGAAAAAGTTGGAGAGAGACAGGCTGAGAAACAAAGACAGAGACAGAGGCAAGAGGCAGATGGAGACAGAGACAGAGGGAGGAATGGGAAGAGAGGGGCTGTTAGGAGGAGACACAGGGCACCCCGAGGCCCGGATGCCCACATGCCCTGAGACCCACCGTGACGAGGGCCGCACCCCAGCCCCACAGCTCAGGCAGCAGGCGGTGTGCCAAGTTAACACGCTCCTGGACACCAGTGCGGATCTTCACAGTCAGTGGCACATCCAGCACCTGTGGGTCAGTGGGAAGGTATGGTCGGCAGGGCCCAGAGTCACTGCGAGTAAACACAGTGATATTGTTTTGGTCATACCTGGTTCATGCCACGGACGATCTGCTGGAACTTGGTGGAGCGATTCATGAGGGCACAGCCCCCACCCTGGGAGACACAAGTGGGCAGGCTAAGCCTGACAGCCCTCACCCTGCCCTCAGAATCCCCAACAGAAGACAGAGACCCAAACAAACAGCAGGTGCTCCAGGTCCACATACGTGTCCCCAAATCCCTGACCCAGCACTCACCACGTCACTTGCAGGCTCAGTGCCCTATCCAGATAGGAAACCAAAGCACAAATCCGCAAGGCACAGGAGGTTGCACTGTTGGGTCCCAGGCCCCCATCCACCCCACCCTAGCTGTGCCTGCTCTAGGGCTCTAAGGCTGAGCTGCTGCTACCTTCTTGTACACAAGGTCAATGGGGCAGCCGACATTGATGTCCACAAAGTCCACCTCAATGGTGCGGTTCAGCAACTCGGCACACTTGGTCATGGTGTCAGGGAAGGCACCCTCCAGCTGTGGCAGAGCAGGGCAGGGGGTGAGAAGCATATCCAAACCATCCCTGTATGGCTATTCCTTGTCCCCTGGGGGATCATGAGCCCATAGGCTCTTCTCCCGGGACCTCCCTGGAAAGCACCATTGCCAGACTAAGGCGATCAGGCCTTGGAGATGGATTAGGCTGTCATCCCATAGCTGAGGCAGGAGAGGTCAAGGAAGCAACCAAGGCAGACCCTGAACATGGCTGGGAATCACAGTGATTGAGGCCCCTCAGGGCAAGTGGGCACTGACCTGAACACCGAAGATGTCCTCACACTGGTGGCGTTTGAGCAGAGCCCACTCAGACATCTGGCCCTGCAGGAGGTTAGTGCAGACAGCCATCTCCCCACAGGTCACATCTGCCCCAAAGCGTTTACAGATCCGCCTAAAGGGCAGGTTCCCACACTAGGGGTAAGAGAAAACAGACAAACATACGAGGGCATGGTGAGCAGGAACCCCAGACGCCCACTCCAGCCCCAAGACCCAGCAGGTAGAGACAAACCCTCAGCACTATCTAAGAGAACACACTGCTACTCAGCCCACCCCATCAGCCAGCTGCCCCACCCATGTCCTACCGTGGTAAGGGGGGCCAGATACAGTTTGCCACTGATATCCAGCTGCAAGAGGGAAAAACATGTCAGCAAAGCTCAATCCTCCAACCCAGCTTCTGAGGCCTTTGGCCTCCCTTCTCCCCAGAATCTAGGATGTGCTTTGCCCTACCTAGACTGGCCTGGTTCCTTTTCACCTATGGGCCTCTGCCAATTGATCCCTTTATAAGGAATGTTCTTTTTCCTGTATTGTCCTCCAGTGGAGAGCTTCTACACAATCATCAAACCCCCAATCCCAAATGCCCTCTTTCCCATACTATTCTCATCTGTCAAGCTCTAACTCTCTGGGACTGAAAGTGTATGTCTAGCTCTTTCTGCACTCCCGACTGAGCTCCTTGAACACAGAGTCCAGAACACATCACAGAGAGAGAGTAGCAGCAGAGAGATCAAAAATATAGTCTTTAGCTCCCATGCATCTAGAATAGGAAACTGGACATAGCTAGTTCCTAACTGACACAAGCTGAATGGACAAGTCTGCTCCTAGCATCACCCTCAACAGAGGGCCATGACACATACCCGCTTCTTCTCACAGGGCCGCAGCCTGACAATGTCCTCATCCGTCAGAGGCCCACAGGTCCGCACAGGAGGGGTGTGGGAAGGGGTGCCAGTGCCCAGGGATGAAGGTACCTCCTGGGCCTCAGAATTGTACCCTGGAGCACCGACAGCCGCGGTGACCTCAAGGAGAGCAGCAGCAGGTGGGGAGTCCTGGCTTAGCTGGCGCAGGGTCTGCTCAGCTCGCTTGAAGCAGATCTTGCGCTTCCGCAGCTGCTGCTGCAGGGTTTTGTCCAGAACATTGCAGACAACAGGTGAGAGGCGGGCCCAGCGGGCCACCAGATCCTCCTGTATCAGGTTCTGGCCCTCAGACCCCAGATGGACCGTGGCAAAGCGGCAGGTTACACCATAAGGGCACCTGCCAAAGGTCTCAAATAGCACACAGCGAGGGCCCAAATCAGCTGGCTTTGTCTCCAGGTAGCAGCCCACATCATGCAGGAATCGGCAGCGGTCACCAAAGAAGCACTTACCCACTGACCCCTGAGGGTAAACAGCAAGAGAACAAGGAAGGAGGGGGAGAAGTTGGGGCAACCTGGGTCTGAAACCCTGATTGCCACTCATGGCTGTGTCCCTGGACAAGTCAGCAGCCTCACTGTGCCTTGGTGGCTTCATTACAAAAACAACCACAACCCTTATGTTCTACTAGCACAACATGGAGGAAGATTGAACAGCAACAGAGAAATCTTGGACTAAAGACCCTGGCACTTTCTAACAATCGTGGAATGCTAGAAAATACACCTGCTCCTGCTGCCTCAGCAGAGATGCCCTGGCAGCCATGCTTACCTGGATCAGGGAGGGGCACAGCCTGTTCCTGTCGTACTGTGTGGGCTTCACGTGGGGCCTGCTCTTGTTCTGCCCCCGAGCCCTCTTATGAGCCGGCAGCTGTTCCCCATGCTTAGCTGCCTCATGGGTCTGTCCCTCCTCCAGGCGGATCCGCTTGACTTCAGGTTCGGCCAGGTCATTGCCAGCAGGGTCTCCTACCTCGGTTTCCTCACAAGGCTTTTCTTGCCCTTTGGCTTCTAGGAATGTGTGAAACTGCTCCTTGGTGGTGAGGTATCTGCCAACAGAAAGGAAAAGAAAAGGAGAGCTCGTCCAGGAAGTCCATGCTCTGAGCTCAGACTGAATGAACACTGGGGAACGAGTTGAGAACACCTGCCCCTGCTTTAATGCTTCTGCTGACGAGGATCTCACTATTTAAAAACAACCAACTCCAGCACTTCAGGCCACAAGGAAAACCTATTTTGTCCCCGGATCCCAGTGCCCAGAGGTTGCGCTAAACTACCGGTCATTAGCCATGAACATACCCGCTCAAGTTAGGCTGAGTGAAAACAAGTCCCAGCATGCCTTGGCAGCGGGGGCCAAGCCTTCACATTTCCCAGCACGCCTTTCGGCCACTCCAACACCGCAACCCCCAGCATGCCCCCGCAGTATTCGCCCTCGAGGTGCGGCTGGAAGGGCACATGCGCCGTTCCCACAAATAGGCACAGGGACTACAGTCCCCAGGATGCACTGAAGGCATTGCTTCAAATCCCGCCTCGCCCAGCCTAGACGCGGCGTATTTAGTGTATGTGATAGCCACCAACGTGAACGATCTCTATCCGCAGCTGACCACCCTCAGGACGTAGAAACGGCCCCGAATGAAGACCCGGCGAGCATCCGGCCCTTGATTACTGCCTAATATCCCGACGTGCACCACTCGGGCTGCGCTACGGGTGCCGGAAAGGCCTAACAGCTTCCCTCCTGCCGCGACAACTCACTGAGGTTTAATGGGCGCCACGCCCCGTTCCGACGCGCTGGCTCCTGAGTTGCCGCCGCCACTACCATCCTCTGCTGGAGCCTCCAGCGCTCCCTCCGCCATCGGCGCTTCTCACACCCCAGCTAGATTGTGACTGGAAGGCCTTCCGGGTCGTGTGTGTCGGCCCTGGCTATGTTGAGGAAGTGCTTGTGCGCCTGGTGTTTCGATGACGTCAGGACGTCATCTTCGCTGGTTACGTCGCAGGGGTGGAGCCTACACGGGTTTAGGGCCTTAGTTGTCACGTAAGACTGAGTTTGGTGGGTTCGCAAACTGCCTCCTTTTAAACTGGAATCAGCCGGTGTTTTCCTGCCAGAGTTTTTAAAAATATAAGTTGCACTACTTTTATGCGGCGCATTCGTTCAATAAATAATTAATTAAGCGCCTGTGTGGGCAGACAAGGTCTTCGTATATGCTAGGGATACAGCTGAGAACAAAAGGGACAAAAATTCTCAGTTTTAAGAGCCTGCATAGGAGTGGGGATACAGGCAAAAAACAACACATACGTAAAGTATAGCATATGTTAGACGGCTCCAGGCCCCTAGCTCAGCTTAAGTTTGAATCCCACCCCCTACACTTAACAGCCAGAAACATTGGGCATCCCTTTTAACCCCCCTATGCCTCAGTGGCTTGATCCATGAAACAGGGCTGATAAAAGTATCCTCGTATCCTCTTTAGAAGGTAAGGATTCAATAAGTGACAATAAATTGTAATCAAACACTAACTAGTAATGTGATGATTTCCCCTAAACATATTCAGGAACACAATGCGGGATAGTAGAAGGGATCAACTGGCTTCTTTTTTTTTTTTTTTTTTTTTTTTTTCAAAGAGGCAGGGTCTCACTCTGTTGCCTGGGCTGGAATGGGCTCCATCATAGCTCACTTGCAGCCTCAAACTCCTGGGCTCAAGTGATCCTCCTGCCTCAGCCTATTGAGGCTGGGATCCTAGCTGGGATTACATGTATGTGCCAGCACACCCAGCTAATTTTTCCATGTTTTAGTAGAGACAGGTCTCACTCTTGCGCAGGCTGGTCTCAAATTCCTGGCCTCAAGAGACCCTCCTTCCTTGGCCTCCCAGAGTGCTGGGACTACAGGTGTGAGCCATTGCTCATGGTGTAACCAATCTCTTACCTCCCCTTGCTTTTCACTCTAAACTTCACAAAATTTTTCCTAGGGTGGGATGAACTGTTCCTTTCTTATAACAGATGGGGAAAGTGAGGTCCAAAAAAGGACGGGATTTTGCCCAACGCCACAACAGGCTCAGAACCAGCTTGTCCAGGACCAGGGAGGAAAAGGAGGGGAGGTCTCACAGTGTGTCTTCATCCTCGGCCGCCCTCTGTAGGACAAACTGGGAATAAAGATGGTGTCACTTGGGAGTCTGAAACTGGAAGAAACCAGGGCAGTCTGAGCAAGACTTCTTGCCCAGCCCAATTTCTGCACCTCCAAAAGTGGAAGCTCACTCTTCCCTTCCAGGGTGCACATCCCATTGTCCTCTGAGATTTCCCCAGTTGGATCCCACGTCATCTCCCAGGTACCCCAGACACTCTAGGGAGATAATTGGACAGGTAAGGGAAACTGAGGCCCACAGAGGACAACCTCAGGAATGTAGCCTCCTCTATGGGCCTCAGCTTCCAAAGACAGAAGGGTTATTCAGGGCTTCCTGACTCTGCCCTGTGACAACCCTCCCCCCCATAAGGCAATCTCAGAAGGCTTCCTGTAAAAGATCTGTGGGCTGGCCATAGATCACCATGACAACCGCTAGTAATACAGAAAAAGCATTTGTTACTACATATTAATAATGTTTTCTTTTTGAAACAGAGCCTCAAGCTGGGTAGAGTGCTGTGGTGTCACAGCTTACAGCAACCTTCAACTCCCGGCCTAAGTGATTCTCTTGCCTCAGCCTCCCAAGTAGCTGGGGACTACAGGTGCCTGCCACAATGCCTGGCTATTTTTTTGGTTGTAGTTGTCATTGTTTGGCAGGCCTGGGCCAGATTCGAACCCACCAGCTCTGGTGTATGTGGCTGGGCGCCTTAGCCACTTGAAGTACAGGTGCTACCCAACGTATTAATAACTTATCATTCTTATAATTTGTATAGTATTAATTGTTTATCCCTTCCTAAACAATTTTATTGAGCACTAGGAGTGTACTAGGCCCATTCTAAGTCCTTTTCATGGATTGACTCATTTATTCCTTGCCGTGGTCTTGTGTGCAGGGCCAAACATCTGCCCCAACTCCACCTGAGTCCTTGGGCTGCAGAGGGTGCCCCTAACCCCTACACATCTTACTTTGGTAGTCCTAGCAAACCCCAGACCCAGAGAGACTCTAGGTGGCCTCAAAAGCTCCAGCCTGATGACCCCATCCACCTCCTGAGTGTCTCCCTCAGGCCTTCTCACCCCAGCGGCCATGGTGGCCTAAGTCCCTCCCCCAAGTTGAGGTCCCCAGCCCACAGGCTACCCCCCCATGCCAAGTCAGAGCCAAGGGATTGACCTCCCATCGGGCCTCTCCATTTCCCCCTACAACTTATTGGTCCCCGTGTCCTGCCCACTTTCTCTGCAGAGTCCCTCTCTAGCCTAGCCTCTCTCACTTCTTCCCATCACCCTCATCCAGGCCTCAGTCCCCCTTCCTGCGCCTAAGGGCCAGCCCACCCCCTAGCTCTTTATAGAACATAAATCTAGCCCTGGCACCATAGTTGATGCCTGTTATCCCAAGCACTTTGGAAGGCTGAGGAGGGAGGATAACTTGAGCCAGGAGTTGGAGACCAACCTGAGCAACATAGCAAGACCTCATCTCCAAAAATTTTTTAAAAGCCAGGCACAGTGGAGCACTCTGACAGGCCAAGGCAGGAGAATTGCTGAGTTAAGGAGTTCAAAACCAGCCTGAGGAAGAACAAGACCCCTATCTCTAATAAAAATAAAAAAATTATTGCAAGGTGGCACATGCTCCTTTAGTGAGCTATGATGATGAAACTACACTCCAGCCTAGGTGACACAATGAGATCCTGTCTCAAGGACGGAAGGAAAGAAGGAGGGAAGTAGGCCTGGGGGAGACACCCAGGAGGGAGGGAGAGAGAGACAGAGGAGCCAGAGGGGAGGGGGAGAGAGAGAGAGAAGGAGGAAAGAAAAGAAAGACATGAGTCTGACCACAGCCCTCCCTGCTCCCAATCTTCCCATGGCTTCCTACTGTCTCAGCCCTGGACCACAGCCTCACAGCCCCTGATGCCTTCCCAAGGTTCATCCTTTCTCACCCTCTTACTCTCTAAATTCAAACACCAAGTTCATTTCAGACTTTCCATGAACCAGTCTGACCTGTCAACCTTTCCATAGACTATTCCCTCTTCCAGGAACATTTCCAAGACTGTTCCTTGGTCCCAGCCACCTTCCTCATTCTGCCTACACTTGCAGATCACCTCTTGATCCTCCAGAAGACTCCCTGACGGGCCAGGCGTGTTGGCTCATGCCTGTGTTCCTAGCACTCTGAGAGGCCAAGGCAGGAAGATCACTTGAGTTCAGGAGTTCAAGACCAGCTTCAGCAAGAGTGAGACCACATCTCTGCCAAAAATAGAAAAAAACTAGACAGGCATTGGGGCAGGCACCTATAGCCCCAGCTACTCAGGAGACTAAGGCAAGAGGATCAATTGAACTCAAGAGTTAGAGGTTGCTGTGAGCTACGAGGCCATGGCACTCTACCCAGGGCCACAGAATAGATCTTTAAAAAAAAATTTTTTTTTAAGGATTGCCTGACTGCTTCTTGGTAAGCATGGGTCCAGTGCCTACTTTGGACTCTGTGGCTGCCTGAGCAGTCCTTCACTGGGGCTTTGGTCATGCTGTGACTGCCTGATCACATGCCCAACTTCCCCACTGGACTGTGAGCCCAGAAAGGGTGGGAATCAGATCTGCTTTGGTCACTCTGTGTCCTCAGCCCTTAACACCAGGCCTGGCCCATAAGCAGGTGCTCCATGAACAATTGCTGAGTAAATGAACCTTGCTGGGGCTAGGGAAACTGAGGCACAGAGTAGGGGCAGAACCTTCTAGTGTAGTGGTTCTCAACCTATGGGTCATGACCCCTTTGGGGGTTGAACGACCCTTTCACAATGGTCGCCTAAGACCATCCTACATATCAGATATTTACATTATGATTCCTAACAGTAGCAAAGTTATAGTTATGAAGTAGCAACAAAAATAATTTTATGGTTGGGGGTCACCACAACATGAGGGGCTGTATTAAAGGATTGAGGCATTAGGAAGGTTGAGAACCACTAGTGGGTCCCACCTTTACGGAGACTGTGGCAGGGTACTGAGGGCTTCCCAAGAGCCCTGGGTTAGTTGTTAGTGTCACACTTTTAATGTCCCCACACCCTGGACCAGAACCAAGTTGTCTGGAAGCCTGGCCTTAACAGACCTGGGGGAATTAGGAAGGAGGCAGGTGAGTGGCCCTGAGGCCCCTGAGTAAGTTGGCCTGGGGACAGAGCCACTGGCTCCCCACTGAGTGACCAGCTCACTCTCTCTGTCTCTTCCTCTCTTTTATCCTTCTTGTTTCTCTTTCAAAATTTTTTCTTTTTTTGTTCTTTTCTGTATCTCCTTCTCTCAGTGTCCTTCTCAAATCTCTCGAGTCATTCTCTGCATTTCTCTTTCCCTGTTTCTCTCTCCTCATCTCCCCTCCTCGACGTGCCTCCTTTTTCAGTGCCCCTCAGTCTCCCATCCCCCTTACCTCTCTCCCACTCTCTTGGCCAGGCCAGATGGGGGTGGCAGCAGCAGGCAGGTGCCTCCTGGGATCAGTGCCTGAGGCTGCCACAGCTGCCCCGGATTTGTGGCTGGAAATTCTTTATCTGTGGCTGCAGCTGCCCCTTATCTGTGGCTTCAGGACACAAGCCCAGGATTAGGGCAACCCAGGCCAAGGACACAAGACTGCAGGGTGGGCAGTGGCTTGCGTGCAGGGGAGCCAGTGCCAGTGGGTGTCCCTGGGAGTGCCTGTAAGTGTGCTTGTGCATGCGTGGGTAACAGTACACACATTTGCATTAGAAGCTGCTGAGGGTGTGTGATTGGGAGCATGGTGTCTGGTTGGGAGCATGGTGTCTTCATTATGTGTGGTGTCTACTTCATGGTGTCTACTTCATTATGTGTGTGCACAAAGGAGGAACTGTGCATATATATTTGTGGCTGTGACCTGTGTGTCATTCTGCATATGTGTGCATGAGTGTTTGTGCCTCTGGGGGGGTCCCCAGAAAGACACACCTGCCCCACCCTACAGGTGCCCATGCAACCCCAGCCTAACTCGCTGCCCACACAATGTTGATTCTGAGTCTCCACCTGCCCCTCCCACCCTGCCTTCCCTGTCTTGATGGTTTTGCCACGTTGCTGACCCTAGGCCTCTAGGAACAAGGCTTTTAACTTGTGACCTGCTGCCATAAATGGCCCTGTCAGGACTACTACTGGCCCTGTTTTTACCATCTTCGCCTGGAGCAGACCAGCCTCTTCCTGCTGCCCACAGGCCTCATGGGCCCAGTCTGGCCTGGCAAGCTCCTCCTCCAGCTCCCAGGGCCCTTACTCCAACCCAGCCTGACCCAAGTCAAGAGAATAAGTCCAGCTCTGGTTCCCCTGCTGGACCTCTCTCTCTGCTCAGTATGACCTGGTTTGAGGTGAGAGTGACTGTACAGTCAGTAGGCCCAATGCCTAGTTTGGGGGAGCCTGTTGGTGGTCACAGTGACCTGGGTGGGTCTTTTCACTTCTTCATAGAAAATGACACTACCCACCTCTGAGGCTCCAAGCAGCTTGAAGTGGGTAGCGATTCACAGAACCTGTGATTCTGGTGTGATCATGTGGGGGCCACTTGGAAGATGGAGAAAACTAAGCCCAGTCACCGCACTGAGGGGTGAGGCAGTGCTCAGTATGCAGAGATGGTCAATACTCCAACCAGGGGACATGGTGGGCTCCCAGTTGCCTCTACCTCCATAAGGCTGGAATAGCCCCAGACCCACTGGACCTGGACCAACTAGGTCCAACTGGTGCTAAGATGGAAAGTTCTCCACCAGCCAAGTCCTAATCTTGGCTGAAACCTCTGCCCGAGTCTCCTCCCAGGAACAGGACACTTCCCCTGGTGGCAGCAGCCTCATGGGGAGGGCAGGGGCCAGTTCTGGAGAACAGGGCTGGGAATTTCACAACAACCAAGTGGACACTGAGCAGGCTGAGGGATGGGTGTTGCCAGGAGTTACCTGGGGGAGGTATCGAAGGAGGCAGAGAACAAGTGGAACTAATTTCTAGGCAAACACACCAGGGAGCACAGGCAGGCAGGTGTCAGGGCCTGGGATTCAGCTGTCCCTGGACCATTCCAGGGACCATGGGACTAGAAGTCTCAAATAAGTCTAAGACAATGGTTCTCATTAGGAAGGTTGAGAACCACTGGTCTAAGAGATCACATTCCCCCCTGGACTCTTCTGAGCCTCTCAGCTTCCCACATCCATGCTCTGGGAAGACCACGGATCCTACCCACAGGCTGCACGGGAAACAGCATAGGTTCAAGGCTCTGCTACACCCACCCCCACAGCAGCCCAAGTCTGGGACAAAAAAGGTTTAAAAATAAAGCATTGTAAATACTCACATTTCCTGAAAATAGAACCAGCCCCTGATCCCCTGGCCTCTGGGGCAGCCAAGCCCAGACACTTTTTTTGGAGGGGTCTAGAGTGCAGGTCTTAATGGAGGGACCTTCCTGGCCCCTGCAGTTCCCAGCAGGGATTGGCCTGGCCTGGCCAGGGATGGAGGGTAGATGTGTTCTGTGTACATCTCAGTTCCTGGCTGTGCTGTGGGTCAGCAAGTGTGACAAGGTATCTGTCTACCCTTCTGGGGGTGACTTAGCTTGCAGGTCTGTGACAGAGAGGGTGCTGTTGCAATTGACTCAGGAAGGTGTCAGAATAAAAGGAACCTGTGATCCTGGTGTGAACATGTGGAGCTGGCCTCGAGCAAGGCAGCAAGTCTGTGTTCCTGAGTGCAACAGGGTCTCCCCCAAGTGTGAGTTTGTATCAGTATGTGTGTCCCTGAGTGTGATGGTTGGAGGTGGGCAGTGTCCTTGCATCCCCACCTCCTGCCTTGCGCCCCACCCCCACCTTGACCCCACCCCACGAAAGCCCCCACTCCCAGAGGAAGAACCAAGTCTTTCAAGTCGCTGTTGCCAGGACAACCATTTTATGAGTGTCCACATGGTGGGCACATGTGTGTGTCCTGTGCCCCATGTGTCTGCACGCCCCGCCCCTGAGGCCTCCAGCCGTGCGTGGGGAGGGGGACACAGGCAATGTGGGGTGAGCAAGAGGCAGCTGAGAGGTGGCTGGTGACAGCTTAATAGTGGCTGGTGGGGGTGCCTGGCAAGGCTGCGTGTGTGCAAGGTAGAACGTCTCCCAGATGGGCCCAGCGTGTGTATGCATGTGTGTGTGTGTGTGTCCAAGTTTGAATGTCTCCCAGACGGGCCCAGTATGTGTGTGTGTGCATGGGACACCTTGTGAGTGTTGCAGCTGTCTGTGCACTCAGACACTCAGCAGGGATGGTGTGAGTGGCCCTGGGCTGGAAATGTATTGTCTGTGTGGAGTGTCCTGGAGGCTGTATGGGAGCTCTGAGGGATGAGTAGGAGTTTTCTAAGTGTTACAACTGCGGAAACTGAGGCACAGGGAGAGCAAGTGGCGGTCCAAGGCCACACAGAGCACAGATCCCTGTTCTTTTCCATTCTGGACCAGCGAATAAGCCAACCACTCCTCTGACACATGCTCACTTTCAGGTCCCCCAACCCCAGAATTACAGGGCATGCACCTAGTCTCGCACTCTCAGCAACCCGTGAGCAGTAGGAAATGAGGCTGCCTTGTGCCCCCACCTCCGGTCCCCGCGCAGTACCGCAATTTGTATAGGCCCCTTGAGTGGGACGTGTGTTGTGAGGAAGGTTCCTTCCTGGGATGGCCTAACCCTCATATCCTCGGGCTGCGGAGATCAGAGAATGCAGAGGGCCAAGGCCCCAAGAAATCAGGAGGCGGGAATGAGAAACTAGAGCACCGGGGCCCAAGAAGGCTGGCAGAGCTGGATGGAGTCTGCGCGTGGGAGTCCCCAGCCTGCTGGGGGCGTGGGGTTCTTGGTAGCTTTGCTGGGGCCGGGGCGGGGCCTCGACGGGCCCAGCCCGGCCTACTCCGGCCGGCCTCTCCCGCGTCTGCGCCTCCGGGGGGCGCCGTGGGAACGTGGAGCCGTCGGGGTGGGGTCTAGTGGGTTTGGGCTTGTGGGCAGGCAGTGGTACTGCGGTGCGCGGCAGTTTTTGGTGCCCAAGAGGGGGCGCCAGCGAGAGGCAGCGGAGAGAAAGGGATCCCTGCAGGGCTCTGAGGCCAGGTTGGGGGGGGGCGCTCTGCTACTTGATGGGGACTGCGGACAGTGGGCATCTCGTGCTGTCTTAGAGAACTTTGGGTCTCAGTTCCCTGGAAGGGCTTTCTTGGGAGGGAGCTTCATCAGTTGTTTTGAAAGACGGCCTCGGGCTGGACCGGGTTGGGGCAGAACCTCAGAAGGGTGGGCGGAGTTGTAAATGATGGCCACTGTCTTCGGGTAGGCGCTGCGGTTCTTCGTCAGAGGGGGACCTGAGGGGACGACTTGGGGCTCCGGATTTATGAAAGAGGCGCGGTCGAGTGTCCCAGAATAGAGAGGGGAAACGGCCTTCCCTGGAGGGGTTTTCTTGGTGAGGGGACTTATTGAGGGCTTGTTTTCCGGCAACTAGGGCAGCATTGAGTGAGCTGGCAGTAAGGTTAGATCCTTAGAAGAGTGGGGGGCGCTGAAGGTTACAGGCACTTGCGTGGGGGAACCCTAGGGTTACGGTTAGGAGCAGATGTCTTGGTGACCCGGCTGTCCCGAAGAGGAGCCGTCGGAGATCCTAGGGCTGAGAGAGATTGCCATCGAGGGGGGCTCTGTGGCACCGGCGCCCCTGCCACCTGTGCTCTTCGGGTACCCCTCCGGCGGGGGCTAGGAAGGGCGGGGCGGGTGGGAGAGGCTCCCGGGACCTAGAAACCTGAGCCACAGCCCCCGGCCCCGCCCCCCGGCCCCGCCCCCAGCCCCCGAGCCGGCCGAGCGGTCCGCCGCCAGTGCGGCGGAGGCGGCGGCAGAGTGATCAGTGGAGCGGCTCGGAGCGCCCGGGCCTCTCACTCTGCCACCCCGGAGTCCCACGCCGCGCGCCGAGACTGCCCTGCCGTCTGTGCACCCCTGCGCCCTGCGCCCTCCAAGCTGCTGGCCGTCCAGGGCATCCACTTCCAGCTCCAGCCCCCACGGGGCCGGGATGGCCGCAGCCTGCGACTGAGCGAGCCCGGGGGGGTGCCGCATGGGCCGGCCTGCGCCGCGCCCCCACCGCGGCCGCCCCCTGCGGCTCGGGCCCCTCCGGTCGCCGCGGGCCCAGGCGACCCGGATGGCGGTCGCGGCGGCTGGGGCAAGGGCTAGGGCTGGCGCGGACGCCACTGACGGGTAGTCCAGTGCCCGGAGCAGGTAAGCAAGGGCAAATTGGAGAGGCAGTGCGGGAAGCGGGGGCGACCCGCCCATAGACAGAGGATTGGGGTGATGCTGGGGTCTCCGGGGAAACCAGTGGCTGCGCTCCTCGACCCAAGAAACGGAGGCCGCATGAGGTTGGGATTACTGGGGCGACAGGTTCGCGCATGGCACGAGGCGGGGGTACAGAGGACGTTCTTAAGCGGCTTTCCAAGCCCAGCTCCAGCAGGGTTGCCCCTACCCGTCGGGGCTGGCGTGCCCCTGCCTCCTTAGACCTCCGCGTGTGAGTCTGAGGAGGGGGCAGTGCCTTTAAAGCTGAGGCAGCCAGAATCGCCTTCCCAGCTTCGAGGAGGATGTGACCCAGATAACCCTTTTGCCTTAAGGTCTATAAGGGGCCCTGGGAGGCGTCTGGATCCCGCAAACCCTAGGTGGGGGGCTGCCGTCGCTTTCAGCTGTGTCCAGAAGTAAACATCTGTCAGTGGCATGTTCCAGCCGCCTTCCCTGGGAGCTGCCACCGCCGCTGCCGCCGCCAGGGACACGGTGTCCTCCGGTGAGGGCCAGGTCAACTCTCTTCATCCCTGCTCAGCCTCAAGAGGGCGTGAAACTCTTTCCCTTAAGGGCAAATCCTGGATTTGGGGATGGGGGTAGGAGGCTGTGCTTTCCGTTTCTGCTTTTTTAAAAGGGTGTCACCTGGGAATAGTCTAAAAATTGTCCCAGGGGGCGGTTTGTGGGTTAAAAGTCATTAGGCCCAGGGGTGCTGCAGAAAGTGGGCTGATGGAAGGGGAAACTAGAGAGAGAGATGGGCTTTCCTCATGGTAGGTGCCACTGCTGTCACTTCTCCAGGAAGCATCTGCAGGGCTCCACAGTCCTGAGGGAGGGTACTGCAGTGCTGGTTGTCCACCAAGATCTGCAAGCAGAGCCTGAAGAAAGGAGGATGCAGAAAGCCAGACCCCTGACTGTCCTTGCTCCTGCCTATCTGCCCTGCTCGCTCCCTACCCAGCATCCTTGTCTGTGTTCCATGACCCTCTTTGTCTGTTTCCTAGTGCTGGGGGCTAAAGAAGCCCTGACAGGATATCAGCGAGGGGCAGAATCCCTGCCTTGCCAGCTTCTCTCCACCCCCCAGCTTCTTGCCCCAGGGCCCTTTGGACAGCCATCCACACACCCCTTCATCCTAAAACTCCTGTGGTTTGGTTTGGGGGGCTCTGAAGCCACTTCACCCCTCAGCAAGTTGCCAATAGCTTGTTGGAGGGGTGGCAGAAAAGAAAACAAAACATCTTCCTCTTCAACGGGGGATGTTTGAAATTCCACCATCAGCACTTATTTGCAGGGAGCAAACAGAGGATATAGCTTTCAAGAGTTGAGCAGAAGGGATGGAAAAGTTTGCTATAGCTAGGCACAGGAACACAATCAAGAGATTGTTTCAAGGAGTGTTTGTCAACAACGGCATGGCTGACTAGCATCAGGGCTGTTGGGCCATGCTTCAAGGGAGATAGACTTAGACCCAAGGCTGGTGAAGCCCAGGGTAGGAAGTCAGGAAAGACTTCCTAGAGGAGGGACTTTGGAGCTGGGGCTCTGAAGGATGAGTAGGAGTTTTCTAAGCAGGAAACAAAGGTCATTACACATGGTAGGAAATGTGCCTGCAAAGCTCTGGAGGCAGGAAATAGCATGGCTAGTTTGGGAATAGTCAAGGTGCTCTGGTGAGTGTGGGAGAAAAAGAGAGAGACTGATCTGGAAGGTTGACAAAGGAAGTACAGATCCCTAGAGATAGGGGACGAATACACAAAGAGAGGAACAAGCCCTAAATGCATGTGGAGACACTGGGCTAGGAAGGCTGCCTTTGCTGAAGGGCTGAGGGTCACACTTGCAGATGCATCATCCTGGTTCTCCAAGGTGGAGCAGGGACTTTCAGGGCTCAGGCCCATGAGGGGAGATTAGTGAACAGGGGAGGGCTCTTTCCATTTTGCCCTGGCTTCTGAGAGCCAGGCAGGCCCCAGTGGGAGACGCATTTTGCAGACAATAAAACTGAGGGTGTGCCAGGCAGAGGAGTTGTTCCTCAGTGCCCTATATATTTGCTAAGCGTTAAGTCACAGTGTGCCGAGCTCTGAGCTAGGATGGAGAAGTGGAGAACAAGATAGGCATGGTGCTGCTGCACGTGGAGGAAGGGGTAGGGCAAAGGACAATAGGCTCCCAAATCAGCCTTGTCCCTGCAGAGGTGGTAATGACTGTGAAGAAGCCTGAGTGGGGAGCACCCATGAATAGGGCCTCTTTGGCAGGGATGTTCAGGAAGGGTCTCAGGGAGACAATGACATTGGAACAGAGGGGTCTTCCGCCCAAATCCAAAGGAAGTTAGGCTTTGGCTGGGCCCTGGGAGGAATTAGACCATGGGCCCAGCTTGCAGCATGTAGCCCCCACTTCCTCAGAGAGAGGGCACCATTAGTGACTAAATAGCACAGTATGTCAAGCGTCAAGGCAAAAGTTGAATTTGAAGAGATGTAAAAGAGGGCTCCCAGGAAACTGAGGGGTGTTTCCCAGTCTTCTGCCTCAGCTGGGGACTGTGCCTCAGTTTCTCTCTCTGTTAGGTGGCCATCATCTTGTGTTGTCCTACTGGCTGCTTCTGGAAGCCGGTGTCTCTCAAGCCACCTGCCTGGGCCCTTCACCAGCTGCTTAGCCATGCCAGGTCTCATTAGGCTGATCCTGTTATCCCACCGCAGGGAGCCCCCTCCTGTCAGTTCCAGATGCCTGGAGGCCAACCCCAGGCCAGGCACTAGCTAGTATGATCAAGATGGAAACATTATGGGCCAACAGCAGAGGTCTGATGCCCCTCCGTGCACCCACACACAGTCCCCAGCCCTGTTTACCAGGTGGTGGGTGCAGAAAAAGAGGGCTACAGGCACTGGTAGGGGATGGGTGGGGATGAGGATGGGGCTAACCCTGAGGGCTCTGAGGTCCATGGGCCCTCATTCCCTCCCACCTCATCTTCTCTGCACTGTCCTCTAGCTCCTGTTGCTCCAGCCACACTAGTCTCTTTGAACAGGCACAGTCCTGCCTTTAAACTTGCAGTTCCCTCCATCTAGAACACTTTGTAGATCTTCACTTGGTGACTTCTTTCTTAACCTCCAAGTCTTAGCTCAAATGCTACCTCCTGTGGGAAGCCCTCCTTGCCCCCCCCAATCTAAAAGCAGTCCCCAGTGCCCATGGCTTCATCTTGTTTATTGTGGTGTTTCACTACTAAATTGTAATTTAGTTTAAAATCTAAATTACTGTACTTATTTCATATTAATTATCTGTCTCCCCCACTGAACCATGAGCTTGTTGAGAGCAGAGCACAAGTTGACCTTGGTTACCACTAAGTTTCTGACCCCCAGCCCATCCCTGACACACAGTAGGTGCTCAATAATTGTCATGTTGGGGGTAGGACCTAGCTTGGCACTCTGGGCTTCCTGCCATCGGAGCCTTTCACTTGCTGGGTCTGCTGGGTTGTCTGTCTTTGAGAAGATCTCTTACCTCCCTGAGCCTCAGTATGCCTATTCTCTCAGACAGCAGGCAGAACGCACTCTCTGGCTCCTCCTCTTCTTAGGACTACTTATTACAAAAGCCAGGAGACTCCCAGGCGGTAGTTGTGCAGTCATGGATAGAACAACTTTGGAATCAGACCCGGGTTCAAGACCCAGCTCAGCTGCTTATTTGTTGTGTGACCTTAAGCAAGTCCCATAACTTCTCTGATCCTCCATTTCTCCATGTGGAAAACAGGGCTGATAATAACATCTTAGGTCAGGGCTCAGCACCTGTAGGTCAGTGTAAGGTGCCAGCCACATGCACTGAGGCAGGTGGATTCGACTCAGACCAGGGCCTGCTAAACAACAATGACAACTATAATAACAACAAAAATAGCTGGCATTGTAGCAGGCACCTGTAGTCCTGGCTACTTGGGAAGCTATGGCAAGAGAATCACTTTAGTCCAAGAGTTGGAGGTTGCTGTAAGCTGTGACACCATGACACTCTACCTAGAGCGACACAGTGACACTGTCTCAAAAAAAAAAAAAAAACTTAGGTGTGGTAGCTCATGTAGTACTTTGGGAGACTGAGGCAGGAGGATCACTTGGGGGCCAGGAGTTAGAGACTAGCCTGGGCCATGTAGTGAGACTCCCATCTCTACAAAAACTAAAAACATTAGCTAGACATGGTGACATGTGCCTATAGTCCCAGCTACTCAATAGCCTGAGGCAGGTAGATTGCTTGAGCCCAGAAGTTGAAGGCTATAGTGAGCTGTGATTTCATGGCTGTACTCCACCTTGGGAGACAAAGCAAGACTTTGTCTCTAATAAAAACAAAAAACCAACAGAAACAAAAGACTCTGTCTTAAAAAAAAAAAAACAGAAACAAAAACATACCTTTTTCAGGGAGTGTGGGAAAATTAAATGTAAGGAAAGTACTAAGCACATATGCCTGCACTAAGTAAATGCAGTAGCATACATTCCCAGCTGTTAATGTTATTGTTGTTGTTTTTGTTGTTAGGCCATATAGCATGTGGTTAGAAAAATGGAAACAAGGGTGTAAGAACTAGGGTTTTGAGAGATGAGTAGGGGTGGCGCCTGTGGCTCAAGGAGTAGGGTGCCAGCCCCATATACCAGAGGTGGCAGGTTCAAACCTGGCCCCAGCCAAAAACTGCAAAAAAAAAAAAAAAAAGAGGGGGCAGCACCTGTGGCTCAAGGGAGTAGGGCACCGGCCCCATACGGCAAAGGTGGTGGGTTCAAACTCAGCCTCGGCCAAAAAAACTGCAAAATAAATATATAAAGTTGTTCTAGAAAATAACTTAGTCAAAAAAAAAAAAAAAAAAGAGTAGGAGTTTGCCCAACCACCTATGTAGAAATCCTAGTTTGGTCACTTATCCTGTTTGACTCTGAGCTAGTCACTTTATTTCTCTGGACCTCAGTTTTCCTGTTTACCAAGTGAGGATAAAATAGTCCATATCTTGGCTTGGTGCCCATAGCTGAGTGGTTAGGGTGCCGACCGCATACACTGGGGCTGGGGGATTCCAACTTGGCCAGCACCTCCTAAAAAACAATGACAAATACAAAAAAAATAGCCAAGCATTGTGGCTATTAGGTGTCTATAGTCCCAGCTACTTGGGAGACTGAGGCAAGAGGATTACTTGAGCCCAAGAGTTTGAGGTTGCTGTGAGTTGTGACGCCATAGCACTCTACCGAGGGTGACATAGTGAGACTCTGTCTCAAAAAACTAGTCCATATCTTATATGAGTTACTACTGTGTTTAACATGCTTAGAATGGCACCAATAATGTTATTCACTAGTGTTGGTATCCACTATTATTAGTTTTTACTACTCACTATTATTAGTTTTTACTACTGTTATTATCACAAAGCAGTTTTTACTACTATTATTATCACAAAGCAGCACCATCCTCCCCAGAAGCCACTCTTCCTTCAACTTCACTTTAGTGAAGACAGATCAAGAGCCCTTCAAGACAAGCTTAGGAAGGCCAGGTGTGGTGGCTCACGCCTATAATCCTAGCACTCTGGGAGGCTGAGGCAGGTGGATTGCCTAAGCTCACAGATTCAAGACCAGCCCGAGCCAGACCGAGACCCTGTCTCTAAAAATAGCTGGGTGTTGTGGAGGCACCTGTAGTTCCAGCTACTCATGAGGCTGAGGCAAGAGGATTACTTGAGCCCAAGAGTTGGAGTTTGCTATGAGCTATGATACTGAGGATGACAAAATGAGATTCTGTCTAAAAAAAAAAAAAAAAAAGGCAGGCTAATGGGCTGGAACTTAATGCTCAGAATAGCAAGGAGCTGGTGATGGTTCTAACAGTTGGGCAGCACTCAGCTTCTGTTTGGGGAGGAAAAGAGAAGAGGCTGGGCCCCCTCCCCTGACCAGGCCTGGCAGGGTCTGTTGGGGGTATCTGTGTCTGCACCCCCACACACACTCAACAGGCTGGTCCCTAGCTCCTGCAAATGCAGCGTTGGAACCAGCTTTATTCTCCAGATGTTCTTGGTTTGCCCCCAGATGTGTGCCACCAGCTTGAGGCTGTCCTGGCCTCCCTGTCCTTCGATGGGGTGGGGCTAGGCCCTGGGACTTTCTGAGGAAGGGGGCACATTTTTGTGGAATGTAGAATTTGTTTCTTGTTTTGCAGAATAATTGAGTTTGCCTTAATAGAGACCCAGACCCCTGGCCAAGGCCCACCTCTCATGGGGGGTTTCCATCAGGAAACCCCAAGGGGCCATCTGAGGAAAGGAGGCTAGTGGCACTGCCCCTAGAAACAGGGCCTCAACAGGCCTGCAGGGTCTTGTTGAATGAAATAACCTCCTAATAAAAGAGGTGACCATTGTACATATGGAGAAAGTGAGAATCAGAGAGGGGGAGAAGCTTACCCCATGTCACCTAGCCAGGAAGAGATGGAGCAGGGATCTGAGTTCCAGTGTGCAGAGCCATGAACCCACAGACATGCACCTTTCCTAGTTGCACTTGCTGGCTTCACAGCTGGAGCCTAAGAACCACCAGTTCAGGCTTTTCCAGGTCTTTCCTGTCATCCCCACGGTGCTGGGCAATAGCCATCATTGAACATGAGAAAACTGAGTCACAGGAGGGCCAGGAGTGAGGTGGAGAAGAAAGAGTCTTCTTCTGTGGACTGAGGCACTCACAGGCAGAAGCATGGAGCCTGGGGGTCTACAGCAAGCTCATGCCTTGCAAAAGAGAATTCACAGTCTGCCCTATACTTTGAGCAGACTCAGCCCAGGATGTCCTTCTAGAAACTTCCAGTCCAGCAAAAACAGATGTGGACACAGACACTATGCTGGCAGAGCCAGGCAAGATACAGGACCCATGCAACCATGATGGGGAGCAGGGAAGGCTTCCTTCCTAGTGAAGGGGCCATCGGAACTAGAGCTTTGCAGGATGAGTGGGTGTTTGCCGGATGGGGAAAGGCCCCAATTCCAGGTTTCCCCAGACTAGAAGAGATGACTGGAGGAAGGGAGGCCCCTCCCCTCCCCTTTCTCCTCTCTCAAGTGTCACTCACAGGAGTCCTACAGATAGGTGTCCCTGACCCTAGGACTGGGTGCCGCTGGTAGGTGTACCCCAGGAAACTTGGTGGGGAGAGGGGTGTCACAGGGCACTACCTGGGCACAGGGTGCGAGCAGCATTTTCTAGCACCACCAAGGAAACTTTTGGTTATTCATTGCCCCTCTCTGAGCCTCACTTTCCCTCCTTCACTGCCCCAGCACTGGAGATTCTGTGGTCTCCAGGTAGAAATCGCAGTATATTCTAGGCTTGTTGCCATGGCTCAAGCGGCTAAGGTGCCAGCCACATACACCTGAGCTGGCGTGTTCGAATTCCACCACAACAACGGCTGCAACCAAAAAATAGTGGGGCGTTGTGGCAGGCACCTGTAGTCCCAGCTACTTGGGAGGCTGAGGCAAGAGAATCGCTTAAGCCCAGGAGTTGGAGGTTGCTGTGAGCTGTGAAGCCACAGCACTCTACCCAGGGTGATAGCTTGAGGCTTTGTCTGAAAAAAAGAAAAGAAAGAGAGAGAGCGAAAGAGAGAAAGAAAGAAAGAAAGAAATCACAGTATATTCTGGATCCTTCTGGCTGTAGTTCAGGCTGATGCAGCCCTCAATGAAAGGAAGATTCTTCTCACCATAGGCAATGTGGATTCTCCAGGGTCTGGACGTTTCCTCCAAGACCGGGAGGGGACTACTCCCAGTCCTTCCTGGACAGTGTAGGTGGCACCTGAAATATGGACTAGGTAACAATGGTCAGTGTGGGGCAGTTCCCTCCTAAGTCACCCTGCATACTCTGCCCTCACTTCTGCTGCTCTTGGCCCTCACTGCATCTGTGCCCCCTGGAATCACTTGTGCATGTCTGTATGTGTGAGCAGGTGGCCAGGATTCGAGAGTGTTAGGGGGCAGCCGGCACCTGTGGCTCAAAGGAGTAGGGTGCTGGCCCCATATGCCAGAGGTGGCAGGTTCCAATCCAGCCCCAGCCAAAAACGGAAAAAAATAATAATAAAAGGGCAGGTTAAAGGTGAAGAGGGGGAATGTGTGACTGAGCAGTTCCCATGTTGGAAACTAGAGTTAAAAAAATAAATGCATTAAAGAAAAAAGAGAGAGTCAGGGACAAGCAGGCAGCAGGAAGGATGATGGAAGCCCCATGCCTATAGGTATGTGTCCTGTACACTCAGAGAGGGACAGGTGCTCACGGGAGGGCTTAGTGGTCACACCTCTGTGTGGTTATGCCCATTCTCTGTGTCAACATGAAAAAGACAATGCCTGAGTGTGGGCAGGTGAGACCAACCTACTGTGTTTGAGTGTGCATGTGATCATGTTTGAGTGTGAGTGTGAAAACACCAGTGTGTGAGTACAATGTTTGGGCACAAGTGTGAAAACGCCCAAGTATGTGAGTGTGAATACTAATGTGTGAATGTGGTGGTGTTCAAGTGTGTGGATCTGATTACATTTGAAAGTAAATGAATGTGTGGTGTTTTGAATGAGTGCAAAAATGTCCAAGTGTATAAAGTCTAGGTGTGAGTGTGAAAACACCTCAGCACATGAGTCTGATAGTATTCAAGCATGAGTGTGAGAACAAGCTAGTGTGTGAATGTGATAGTGCTGGAGTGTGTGAATGTGTAATATTTGATTGTGTGAGTGTGACTGTGTTCAGCTATGTGAGCATGGAAATGTCTGATTGTGTATGTGATCATGTTTGGGCATAAGTATGAAAATACCTAAGTGGGCTCAGTGCCCATAGCACGGTGGTTACAGCATCAGCCACATACACTGAGGCTGGCAAGTTTGAACCCAGCCAGGCCAGCTAAACAACAATGACAACTGCAACAAAAAAATAGCCAGGCATTCTGGTGGGTGCCTGTAGTCCCAGCTTTTTAGGATGCTGAGACAAGAGAATCACTTTAGGCCAGGAGTTTGAGGTTGCTGTGAGCTGTGACCCCACTGCACTCTACCGAGGGCAGCATAATGAGACTACCTAAGTGTTTTTTTTAGAGATAGAGTCTCACTTTGTCACCCTTCATAGAGTGCTGTGGCATCCTTTCAATGGTTGTGAGCTTACGGCAACCTCCAGCTCTTGGGCTTAGGCAATTCTCTTGCCTCAGCCTCCCAAGTAGCTGGGACTACTGGTGCCCTCCACAACGCCTGGCTATTTTTTTGTTGCAGTTTGGCCGGGGCCGAGTTTGAACCCGCCACCCTCAGTATATGGGCCAGCCCTCTACTGAGCTACAGGTGCCTCCCCGATCATGTTGAACTTTGAGTTCAACAGTGCTTAAATGTGTGTGAAGATGTCACACTGTGTGTTCACAACAGTGTGAAATGTGTGTGTTGAGTTATGTGTTAAGTGTGAAAACACCCAAGAATGCCCGTGTAACCAAGTTTGAGCATGAGAGCATGCTGACAGTGCATGTGATAGTGAGCATGTGAAGGTAATATGTGTGACTGGATGGTATGAGTGTGTATATGAGAGTGGAAGAACCTCAGTGTGTGTGAGAATAGAAGACAGCTAGGGGAGAGTGTGAGCCTTGTGAGTGCTGTGTGTGAACCACCTGGGCTGGGAACCTCTGGCACACAAGCACACAAACCATGTACACATGCATCAGCCCCTCCTGGTCGAGTCTGTGCCAGGGACAAACCAGTTAGGTGACCCCCATATAGAAAGGCCCATTGTCAGCAGCTGCTTTATCAGCAGTGCCTGCTGGGCCCTGTTCACTGATGGCCCCCTGCCTTCCTGCCTGTCACCAGAGATCTGGGTGGGGAGTCTGCAGTCCCAAGGCCAGCAAGGACTTCTGTGGCTGGGCTAGTCTGGGACTGACCCCTCATTCACCACCCTGTGTTGAGCCTTTGGTAGAAATAGAAGACCAGAGGCCAGGGCTTTTTCCAGCTTCAGGCTTGTTCCTGCCCAATAGGGAAACTGAGGCACGCTATTCCAAGATTGGCGTGAGGGCAAGAAGAGTCAAAGTGCTATGGGTCCAGAGTGGTCTTGGGCACCTGTTTGCGGGGGTGGGGGGGGTGGGCAGTTTCCTTGCCTGCTTCCCATTCATGGTTGTGAGCTCACAGCCATTCGAATCCTAGCTCTGTGACACCTTGGACATGTCACTTCACAGCTCTGGGCCTCCGTTTCTCACTCATAAAATGGGGATGAAGGTATTACCTGCTTTTTAGGACTCTTGGAAGGTTGAAATGACATAATAGGTATTAAGTTTGTAGAATGAGATTGGGTATAAAGTGGGTTCTCATTAAAGGCAAAAGGGGTGGGTTTTGGCACCTGACAACTGCTGGGGCTGCCTTCTGCTTGCTGCACCTTGTTGAGAAGGAAATACTCACCCCAAGGCCCACCAGGTCTTCTACAACCTGCCGCATCCCCTCCTCCCTCAGTCCCCCTCCTCACTTTGTCCCAGGCACACAGGCCTCCTCACATGCCTCCAACATGCCAGACCTGGTCCTGCCCCAAGGTCTTTGCACAGGCTGGGCCACTGCCTGGGACATCTGCCCCCAGATTTTCCTAACAGCTGACTTCTTACTCTTGAGTCTTAAGCACACGTGTCACTTCCTCCGGGAGGGCTGCCTAACCAACCCCTATGGATCTAATCTTCTTGACTATCCCTCATAATACTTGCCTGAAATCATTTTAATATTTTTTATGAGATTATCTGTCTTCCCCACCAGATGGACTCAGTCTGTCTTGGTCCCTACAGTGTCCTCAGGGCCTGGCACATCATACGGGTGCCCAATAAATGTTTGATGAGTGAAGGAGTGGATGGATGGATTTATTAGGAGGATGAAAAAGAAATGATAGTTGGGCGGTGCCTGTGGCTCAAAGGAGTAGGCCACCGGCCCCATATACCAGAGATGGCAGGTTCAAACCCAGCCCCAGTCAAAAACTGCAAAAGGAAAAAAAGAAGAAGAAGAAGAGAAAGAAAGAAATGATAGTTGAAATCTCTGGGCTTAGTATACAGCCAGTGCCTAATAAATGAAAGTAGGTTTCCTAAATGGGGCTGGTGCTGTATTAGAGCAAAATGTGAAACCCTGGACCCTTCAACTTGGAATCTGAACCACTTGATGCCTAGCTTATTTGTATTCATTAGTTCATTCATTCAGCAAATGTCTATTGAGCACTGAAGTGCCAGTGGGGAACCAGTTGGGCTAGCCTTGGAGGACAGTCAACCTCCCCTCCAGGTTGACTCTCATTAGACCCCTCGGCTGGTCTAGGATTTGCTTACATGGCCCTCTGTCAGGGAGCTCATTCCCAACCAACACCACCAACAGTAGCAAACAGAGCAGTTATCAATAGCACCAATAATGGCGAGTCCTTAGGGTGACTCTACAGCATTTGCCTCCAAGTATAACCCAGTCAGTATGGGGTGTACCATGTCCAAAAACCTTGGTTCATATCTTATTTCTAGCTGCATGCCTGCCCTCAGACAAGCCCCAACCCATTTTGTGCCTTAGTTTCACCCCAGTTATATAATGGAGATACTGGTGCCCCTCTCAGGGGCTCAAGCATCAGCCTGGTACACAGACGGCACTTAATAAATGTCTCCTTTTACTGCCTAGTGGGTGTAGCTCCTGTGCTTGAGAATCCAGTGGGTGGGAGGTGTGAGGGGAAGGGGAGGTTTGGATTCCCTGCACTTGGCTGCATAAAGGCTCAGCCCATGCAAAGCAGTGAAAATGAAATGCAATTAGCACACAATGAATCTCCCCACAGTGCAGGGAGATTCAGGCTCAGAGCTGCCCCAGTGCTGACTAGCTTCCAACCCTGCTTCCAGAGCTCCGTGTAAATGTTTACGCCAGGCTGGCTGCCAGGCTCAGCGTGCCGGACACCAGGCTGCCAGGGTGGGGGAATGTAAATGTTGGCTGGGGGCCACCAGGAGGCAGGAAGCAGCTCCGACATGGGGGTGGGGAGTACATGTATGTTACTAAACACCTACTGTGTGCAGTGTGCATGGTACCACCATGCAGTCACAACACATTAAACAGTGTCTTAATGGGGGAAGCTGAGGACCTGAAGTTAGAAGAGATAGGAGAGGTGGTCAGGGAAGGCTTCCTAGAGGAGGCAGCATCCAAGTTGAAGCTGGAAGGAGAATGGGAATGAGGCGGATGGCTGGAAGGACCTACCTGTACAAAAAACCTAGAGGTGAGACTCAATGTCAGGGACAGCTTTGGTCCATTGCCACCCACTTCTGGGCATCAGTTTACCCACTTGGAGGGGAAATGGAGGCTCAGAGAGGGGGAAAAAAGTCACTGAAGGCCAAAGTCTCAGTCCCAGGTTCCTGCCTCCCAAACTATCCTGAGCACTAGCCCTTCTTCCACAGTGCCACCTGCCTCGAATGCCCTCACTTCCTTTCTCTGCAAGTTCAGGCCAGCCTCCGGGCCTTTGCACTGGCTGTTTCTCCTACCCAAGATGCCATTCTCCACCTGGCCAACTCCCACCTGACACCCAACCTCTTTTTGGCAAGTTTTTCACAATCTTGTTCAATGGCTCCTTGAATCATTTCTATCTTATTATTGATCATTAAGCAGGAATTGTTCAAAATCAAGGGCCTACTTCATCCACAGCGACTGGCCCAGGGCCCTGTGCCCATTTGTTGCTGGAAGGACAGACCCAGTGAGTGGCTGAACATCCCATGTCCCCAGGACGAGGATGCAGCGCTGGAAGGCGGCAGCCTTGGCTTCAGTGCTGTGCAGCTCCATGCTGTCCATCTGGATGTGTCGAGAGGGCCTTCTCTTCAGCCACCGCCTCAGACCCGCACTAGTCCCCCTCCACCGCCTGCCTCGCACCCTGGACACCCGGATCACCCGCCTGGCCCAGTGTAAGCACCTCCCCTGGGTTAGGTCAGGCACCTGGACCTAGGTGTGGCCATACTGGTAGGGTTTCAGGCAGTGGAGCCCAAGTGGAAGGGTCAGTGAGGTTTGGACAGTTTGTTTGTTTGTCTACATGGAGTGGAAGGAGGGTGAAAATCCCCCATCCTGGCCAGGAATTGGGGTCCTTCAGCTCAGCTGTCACAAGGAATTAGGCTCTGGCCCCTGAGAGCCAGATGGAGATTAGATCTAGGCATTTAGCCTGGGTGGCCCCCACAGCACAGCGAGGGGTGGAGGGAAAGGACCTGGATCCAGGCCCCAGTGACCAGCCCTGGGCAGGAGGAGAGACCTAGAAAGATCTAGAAACGAGAAGGTCGACCCAGACACAAAGAGATGGAGATGGAGAGAAGGGAGACCAGGCTGGGGACAAACAGACTCCAGCACAGGCACTGAGGTAGGAAAGAGGAGCCGCCCATTCCCAAGGCGTGGCCCCTTCCGGACTCCACAACCGCCCCTGCAGCGTGCCCCACTGCAGGTCAGGTGGGGTGAAGGCAGTGTTAGGCCCCGACCTGATGTGCGCTTGCCTGCATCCACACGCACCTCTGCAGGTACTCCTGGGCTACAGACGCAGGCGGGCCACGTGCACGGCACCCGTGGGTGTGGACCGGGAGCTCGCTGGTGAGCGAGTCTGTGCCTGCACCGCCAGCGCACACAATCCTCCATTCTTATCTGCACAATGGGCAAGAATGGCCTTCAGCGCGCAAGCTCCACTGCTGCTCTCCTCCTGCAATTGTCACAGGATACAGGCGCTAGGGCCCAGAGACCCAGGCTGGGCCCTCAAAAGCCAGTGCTGTAGAGCCTGGAGGCAAAGCAGGAAAGTAGGGATTTCTGCACTGGGAGTACTGCAGCCCATGGGCGGGTCCTGTCCCTGGGCCCAGCTGTACTGTAGTTAGAGAGCAGGTACCAAGTCCCCGGAGTCCCCATATTGTAGGCCCTGAAACTCATGCTGCCGTGTTGGTAGATTTTTAGGCTTGGGACTCTATGTTCCAGACCCTGTGCAAGTAGGCAGGAAAAGACGTGCTGAAAGATTGTCCCTTGTTTATTTGAAATTCAGATTTAACTGGGTAACTATTTTATCTGGCAACCCTACAAAACTACCTAGAATACTAAATTCCACCTTTTGGGTGGTGGACGTTAGGTGCACACTCAGAAGTGAGCTGGGCATGCACCTAACCCCAGGCAGTTTTGGCCACCCCAGTTGTGCCCGGGAAATTACTAAAGAACATGGAACATGCTGCCCAGTCATCCCCAACCCGACTTCACACCATTCAGCCTCAGCCAAAGCAGAGATTATGCAGACTTTGCTGAACAGGGAAACTGAGGCACTGAGCAGGGCCATTGCCTGCCAGAGGTTGCACAGGGTGAAATAGGCAAAGCCAGGCAGAGCTAGGTTTGTCTGGTTTCTAAGACCTCCTGTGGAAACAGACACCTTCAAGGGCAGCAAACAGTCCTCCTTGGGATGCGGAGAAGGCTCATTCTTCTGAAAGCCAGGTGCGAACGCCTTGCGGGAGAAGCAAGGACTAAACTCAGGATTTCCTCTCCCAACTACAAGCGTGACTGCCACCTGCTCTAGGGCTGGGATCCTTGGCCTGCCAGCTGTTCCACCATCAGCACTGTCTGCCATTCCAACTTCTGCACTTCTCTGTTGGGGCTGTGGAGTGCTGGGGCAGGGCCAACCATTTGAGTAATAAATTTAGGCTGCAGGGCCCTGGGAATCTGTGACTTGGGGCTCCTCCTGGCAAGTGTGTGAAAAGAGGGCTGGACATGGGGCAAACTTGGGTAAATGACGGAGGTGAGAAGAACGTCCTTTGGGGGGGTCTCTCTCTGCCTCCTGCTAGTGGTGGGACCTTGGGCAAGTCTCTGTCTTCTTAGATGCTGAATTTTCTTACCTGAGACATGATGGTGGCCCTGACAGTAGGTGGGGTCGCCATAAAGACCTTGAATGCAGTAGACCTCAGTACTTTCTGCTCCTCTGCTGAAAAACCCAAGCACCCTAATTTGGCCTCTTGGATAGGGAAACTGAGGCCCACTGCACAATGAGTTGGCAGGGAGTATGGAATTTGAACAGCTCAAGAGCTCAGAGATGTGGACGCTTTGGGTGGGGGCCTTGGAGAAAAGTTAGAGACCAATGACAACCTAATTAAAGGGTGACTGATGGGGGCATGGGAAACAGCCCCCCAACACTGCCCAGAGAGGGTGTACCAGTGTGCCCTGCAGCAGCAGGAAACCCATGAGTCACCGCCACCCTATGGTATGCCCCTCCCTTTCTTTTCGGCACTGAGTGGGGACAGCTCAGTGAAAGTGAGACCCCACCCTCAAAGCAGTCCTGCACAGGTATGGACCCTGATAGAATTGGGACAGAAGAAAGAATGGGCACCAATGGGGTGGGAGTGGGGCCCAGTAGGAGTGAGTTAGAGACCCCGGTAAGCTCATTTCAAAGTGGGGCAAGCTGGAAAGTGACCCTGGACATCCAGAAAAGGTGAATCATGTTCTGGGCAGCCCAATATATGAGCAGTGTCCCGCAAGAGGAGTGGGTTGTCCTAGGGGCCAGGTTGGAGGCCCCAACACCGCCCAGATCTGGAAGTAAGATGAAAAGCTGTCTGGTCCGGCGTCCCAGCGAGGGTCTTTCTTGGCAAGGGTACAGACGGGGTTAGGGACTTCCTCCCACAGCCTCTCACCCACTTGCTTCTCTCCCTCCCCTCGTAGACCGTGCACTGCTGCAGGGCATCCCGGACGCAGTAGAATTTCGCGAGCTGACGCCCTGGGCTGGCCGGCCCTCAGGACCGCGCCGTCGGGCAGGGTCTCGACGGCGGCGCGCGCGTGCGCGGTCCGGGATGCGACCATGCGGATTGCGTGAGCTGGAGGTACGCGTGAGTGAGCTGGGCCTGGGCTACGCGTCGGACGAGACCGTGCTGTTCCGCTACTGCGCAGGCGCGTGTGAGGCGGCCGCGCGCGTCTACGACCTGGGACTGCTGCGCCTGCGCCAGCGGAGGCGCTTGCGGCGGGAGCGGGTGCGCGTGCAGCCCTGCTGCCGCCCGACGGCCTACGAGGACGAGGTGTCCTTTCTGGACGAGCGCAGCCGCTACCACACAGTGCACGAGCTGTCGGCGCGCGAGTGCGCATGTGTGTGACCCTACCTCACAGAGTCCGGCGAGACGGAGGCCGCAATCCCCATCCCGACCGCGCCCCAACAGCACTCTTCGTCCAACCCGGCCAGCCTCGCTAGTCACTGCCCATGCGCAGTGGATACTGTCGAGGCCACTGGACTCTCGCTGTGACTTTTTTTTTTTTTTTTTTTGAGACAGAGCCTCAAGCTGTCACGCTGAATAGAGTGCTGTGGCATCACAGCTCACAGCAACCTCCAATTCCTGGGCGCAAGCGAGTCTCATGCCTCCGCCTCCCAAGTAGCTGGGACTACAGGCACCCGCCACAACGCCCGGCCATTTTTTGGTTGCAGCTGTCATTGTTGTTTGGCGGGCCCGGGCTGGATTCGAACCTGTCAGCTCAGGTGTACGTGGCTGGTGCCTTAGCCCGTTGAGCCACAGGCGCCGAGCCTCTCGTAACTTTTGAGATAAAAGTGTAGGGAAACTGGGTGGTCCCTGTGGCTCAAAGGAGTAGGGCGCAGGCCCTATATATCGGAGGTGGCGGGTTCAAACCCAGCCCCAGCCAAAAACTGCAAAAAAAAAAAAAAAGGCATTAAAAAAAAAGTGTGGAGAAATTGAGCCCGGCTTGTGATTCACGCTCTTGAGGGAGTGAGGGTGCTATCTCTGGTAGGGAAAGGGGGACCCATTTTCCCTGGAATGTCCACATCTGCACCTTTCTGCTATGTGTGCTTCTGAGAAGGAGGAAGGAAAAGGCAGTCTGCAGATGAGTCTGAAGTCTAGGGGGATCCAGGCCTCCTTTACCCAAAGGGTCTCCTCTGTCCTGTCTGCCCCCACCAGGGTGAACTGGAAGCCACTATATCCTTCCACCAGCAGCTAAAAATACCCTCTGGCTGCCTACCTCCGGGGCAAAGAGAGACCTGGGGCGGGCGCCAATCTCGTCCAGGCCAAAGCCATTACCTCCTAGGGGAGAGCTAGGTCCCCAGGGAGGTAAGTCCTGGGCCTATAAAAGCCTGGTCCGGTGTGGGCAGGGGGTGGGGGTGGGCGAGGGGGGGCATTTATGACCCACCCCTGTGGAGGATGGAAAAAGCCTACGCGGTGTTTAGATGTGCCTGGGGTGTCACCGTGATGTTTGGCAGGCCCCAGACGGAGTGAGCTGTTGGGTTCCCAGAGCGCAGGAGGTTTAGGAGGGTCCCACCGTCTGATGGGGGGAGGGTGCAGGAGCTAGGAGCCAGGGAAGGCACCTGGGAGGCCAAAGGGTGAGGACCTCTCTCCTCCTGTCCCACAAGGGTCGAGGGTGCAACTCTGCTTTCCTCCAGTTTTTATAACTTCCCCTGTGCCCCAGACTGGGGACTCCCCAAATCACACCTTTCTTTCCCCGATGGGTCCCCTAAGGGCATTGACCCCTCCTCTCTTTACCACAAATCTGCACTTGGGACCACTGTCTAACCACTGTGTCCTTCCGGGACCCAATTCCCACCCAAAGCTGGGGGGCACAGATCAGAAGATGCCCCCAATGAGACACACCCCGCCCTGCAGGAGCATCCACAGCTACAGCTGGAGATGCTCAAGGCAGCTAACAAGCATGACTTTCAGGAGCCCTGAGAGAAGAGATGGGTGGACAGACCCCCAGTTCTTGGATGGTCTGCTTGGAAGATCGTTTCAGCGGCGTGGCTGCCTCGGGTCCCCACCCACCCTGTAGCCTTCTGACTCTGAGGTTTAGGGTGGTGGATTCCTCCGCTGTTTGGGCTGACTCAGCCCAACCTCAGCAGAAAGGCCACAGAAGCCAACATGTACTTACCCAGAGCCTCAGTTTCCCCATCCTAGATGGCCCAGGAGGCCCCAAGCCTCAAAGACAAAAGTTGTTCGGTTTAGGGTACATAGTGGGAAAATTGGCCTTCAAGCCTGGGTCTGTGGTCCTCAGACCCACTGATCCTGTGTGCATGTGTGGGTTTTGAACACCCACTGTGGGCCTCTCAGGACCTGGGCCTTCCTGTCTCCCACCCAGATCCAACATCCCAACCACAGGGCACTGGTCAAGCCCACCAGAGAACTGGAACATAAACATGGCAGCCTCCACAGGCCCCCAGATCCCCAGAGCTGAGGTTACACAACAGCACACACCACATATCGGGCTGGGGTCACAGCTGCCACACACACACAATTATGGGGCACAGAGACTGTCACCCACACAGGGACTCAGCAGCCAAGATCACATGCAGAGGAGCCACAATCCAAGTTCTTGCACAGTCACCATCCATGCTTAGAATTACACACTCAGAGAGGGGCACTCTCAAAGTCACCACTCATCCGCAAAGATTCGGAGCCACACACACTGCCACACCACCACGTGCAGACATAAACACAGGAACACTCTTCTGTTGATATACAACCTTGTACCAGTCATAGCAGGACTCATACAGACTGCCTGGCACCCCCAGAGAGAGCCCTGCACTGTCCCACACTCAGGGACAACCCTGCGGCCACACATTCTTTCTCATGCTCAGAATAACCATTACACACAGACACAGGTGGAAATGCATGCGGCCCTCACACCACATGTGCACACACCATCAGAGTCACCCCACGGTCACACAGCAACACACCTTCATGACAGGCATACACTAATGGTCATACGGAGTCCTGTGCCATGCCAATGCTGACAGCCACACATACACACGGGGGACCTGCTCTCCTCTGTCCCCCACAAACACCCCACCTGGCCGTATATCCTGGGCAGAAAAGGTCCCCCCATTCCTGCTCTGCCCCGCATTGACCCCTGGACAGCATGGTGCCACTCTCTACCCCTCTGGGCTTAGTTCTCCCCACCCCAGGAAGCCAAGGGAGGAGGGGCACCTCCCGGGCTCTGGATACCTGCCCTCAGAGCCACAGAAAGGTCCAGAGCAGGGATCTCCTACCTGTGGACAGTTGGAGCTGGACCATTCTCTAGGGGGAAGTGTGTCCTGTGCACTGTAGGGGTCTGGAGTATCCCTGACCTCTACCCACAAAGTGGCATCAATTCCCTCCCACATGTGACAACCAAAAATGTCCCCTGGGGGGAAGAACCACCCTGGGGTGAGATCTACTGTTCTAGAATAAGGGGGCACCCACCAGTTTCCCAGCAGCATCACTGTGTGGAAATGTCGATAACATAGTCTGCACATGTCACAGGCTGTCCCCAACAATAGCAGTAATCATAAGCCCATCATCCAGAACCATCACCTATGGCTGGGACTCCAGGGAGTCAGTTCTCCAGGGGGTGAGTACCTTGGTGGGCAAGGTCCCCAACAGGGACAGTGCCAAGCAAGGCAGGCAATGTCCAAGTGGAGAAAGTCCCCAGGAGCTGAGGTGCCCAGCAGGGGCAGTCTCCAGCAGCTGAGGACCCACAAAGGCTAGCCTTTGGGAGGTGGAGGTCCAGAGCTGAAGTCCCTGGCAGCTGTGAAGCAAGGCATGTGAAGCCCCAGGCAAGTGAGATCTCTGGCAAACAAGGGCCCCAGCAGGTGAGGCCCCAGATAAGTTTATCCCTGGATAGGTGAGGTCACAGGCAGGTGATGTCCCTTGTAGGTGTGGTCTCAGACAGGCCACCTAGGCAGATGAGGTCCCAGCAGCCCAGGCCCCAGGCTGGCCACCTCATTTGAACCAAGCCGCAATGCTGCCCACTGTCTGGTACCTGTTCTCCTGCACCTTCCGGCAGGCCTTGCAGAAAGCCAGGGCCCAACTGAAGTAGTGTGGCTGCAGCATCTCCCACCAGCGGAAGTAGCTCAGGTACCGTGCATGGTCTTTGTCCAGCGCCTGCAAATAGTAGGCCAGGTCCCGGGGACTCTGGAAGTCATCCACATGGATGAAGGCCTCAGGGGGCAGGAAGCGCTCATAGCAGCTCCAACTGGGGCCTAGCACCACGGGCACAGCCCCAGCCTGCAGGGCATTCCACCACAGCTTCTCAGTGATGTAGTCTTTGTGCTGGGAGTTCTCAAAAGTCAAGTAGAACTTGTACCTGGACAGCTGTTACTTCATGGCGCCCTGGGGCAGTGGCCTGTGGTTTCTCCCATACATGTCCACTTTGATATGTGCCTGCAGCAACTGGTAGTATCGCACCCTCGCTGAGTCTGATCTCCAGTTCAACACCACCCACACCACCAACTCAGTCTTGGCTGAGAGGTCGACCAAGGTTCAGCGGCTGCAGTGGACGGTTTGACAATGACAACATCATTGCAATAGCAGAATACAGATGCCTTCTAGGAGATGCCAGAGGGACCCTGGAATCTGAGGAGCAGCCCTTCTAAAAAGAGGACACACCTGTGTGCATGCAGGTGACACTGCAGACGCAGAAGCAGAAAGGAACCTTGTCAGGGGGCATTAACTGTTCCCTGCCCATGATCCTCAGCTTCTGGTGTCTGGAAGTCTGGCCAATACCCCTCCATTCCAGGTCCTTCCCATCCCCACAGGTAATCACAAAGTCATCCCAGATCTGAACCCCAAGCTCTGGGGAAGAACTCTAAGAACCCAAACTTGCCCCTCTGCTCCTTTGCACTCTTGGAGCTTTAAAGAATGAGTAAACTGAGGCTCAGACACACCTGGTTGGTTGGTTTGTTTTTGCAGTTTTGGGCCAGGGCTGGGTTTGAACCCACCACCTCTGGTATATGGGGCCAGCGCCCTACTCATGTGAGCCACAGGCACTGCCCGGCACCTGTGTTTCTTGCTAAGTACACACCACCAGAGCCATTATGATCCAGATGGCAGACTCTCCGATTTGGTGGCCACTGAGTCCTTCAAATGTGACCGATGTGTCTGAGGAACAAGATATTTAATGCCAATTTAATTCTAAAAACAGATACTCTCTTCTGAGTATCAAAAACAATTTCAAAATAAAAACTAATATTAAAATAAATGCAAGCCCTGATAGTCACATCAGTGATTGGAAAACAGGACCTTTGGAATGTCTCAGACTCGCAAATCTATGCCGTTAGCCCCACCTTTTATGGAATCTAAATGCAAATCAAGTGCTATGATAGAGAATGAGTGTCTGAATTGTGTGATAAGGATAAAATATGCACTGGATTGCCAAGATTTAGGATGAAAAATAGAATGCAAAATACATCATTTGCAGGACAAAGTGGCTCATGCCTACAATCTTAACATTTTGGGAGTCTGGGTTGGAGGATTGCCTGAGGCCAGGGGTTCAAGACCAGCCTGGGTAAGACAGTGAGACTATCTGTACACACACACAAAAGAAATTCACAAGACAGAAAGTAGGTGAAAGACTTCTGGGGGCCGCAGGGAGAGAGAGAATGGAGAATTTCTTTTATTTATTTATTTATTTTGCAGTTTTTGGCTGGGGCTGGGTTTGAACCTGCCACCTCCGGCATATGGGGCCGGCGCCCTACTCACTGAGCCACAGGTGCCGCTGAGAATGGAGAATTTCTGCTTAATGAGTATAGAGTCTCAGTTTGAGGTGATGAAAAGTTTGGAAAATAGAAAGGAATGATGATTACAGGACATGAAAGGACTTTGTGCCATGGAGTTGCACATGTACAAATTGTGAATGTTGTGTATATTTTTATGACAAGGTAGGAAATAATGTAATATGCTAAAAAATTGAATTACACACCTTAAATGAACATATTGTATGGAATGCAACTATCTTTCGATGAATCTGTTTGAAAATGACATATCAATTGCCTGCTTTCTCCACTGGGCAAACATGGTCCAAATTACACAGAGGTGACTAAAGAGTGATAAAAAGGAAGTGAGATGCTCAATTACAAGCTCATGCTAAAGGGCTGGAAAGAGACTCAAAAGACAGGCTCTTAGGGAGATCATCCCAGCCAGGAACTGGAGGAAAATTGAACTTTGACCAATTACTGCTGTGTACCATTGGGCTCTTGAGCTGGGTACAAAGTTAATATTTATAAATGCATGTTATATACATATGATGTCACATGGCCCTGGTTTTATGGCAACTCCTCCTAGGAGACCTTGAGATAACCATAAGAAAGACAGATTGGGGAAAGGGGGAGTGCTAACATCCCATCCAGGTTGAACCCAAGATATTTTTCCTAGAAAAGGATTGAAAAATGCCTCAAAGAGCAGGAAATAAACAACAACAACAACAAAAACAGTCCCAGCTTGGTTAATTCTGAGAGGCCAAGGCTGGAGATCATTTGAGCCCAGGGGATTGAGACCAGCCTGGGCAATAGTGAGATCCCCCTCATCTCTACAAAATGTAAACAAAATTAGCCTGTCATGGCAACTGTAGTCCCAGGTACTCAGAAGGCTGAGGCCAGAGAACTGCTTGAGCCCAGGGGTACAAGGCTATAGGGACCAATGATAAGACCTCTGCCTTCTAGCCAGGATGACAGAATGGGACCCCTAATACCCCCCCAAAATTAATAAATGAATAAAAATATGCACCTTATGTCTTCTTTTCCCACTGGGCAAGGCAAGAGAAGACAGTATCCCAGGCCAGGAAGGATGAGGAGTTCCAGGCTGTTCTCAGTGCTGGGAGCCAGAGGGACTTCTAACTCAGAAAGTCACCAGTGAGACAGCCTAATACCCAGTGCCTCTTGGTTTGGCAAATCAACTAGAACCTCCATACCTCCACCACCCCTGCCCGTGACTAGGGGCTGCTAGCTAAGCTCCAGACCATTCCATAGCCTGTGGACCCTCCAGCCTGGATTCTGTACAAGACCCAGCTACAACCTGAATCCACACAGAAAGGGTGGACAGCAAAGGAGGGGAGGGACTGCGGTGCCTATGGGTACCCCACATGTTCTGGGTTAAGGGGTAAATGTGCCCCAAGAGGTCTTACCTGAGGAGGCGCAGCATGCAGTGGGCAGCGGGCAACTCACTGGATTTCTGAGGACCCAGTTTCAACTGCCTTCTCAGGGCATGAATAAGAACAAAAGGGGAAGTATAACCATAGTCTAATCCAGGTTCCGTTCCTGCAGTCACCACACCTGCTATCAGGTGACCTGGTATGTGCTATCTGGGAGCCAGGTTATCACCCAGAAGTGAATTATGGGGCTCTGCTAGTCCCAACTGTAAAACTAGATGAGGTACAAGTCCCGGTCATGGCCCTGACTCCACCTGTGGCCTCAGGGCTGTGTGGCTTTGGACATAAAGGTTGGCCTTTTAGAAACAACCCCTGATTCTCAAAATAGGTTCCTTGTCAGGGAAGGAGGATCACTAGAGGTTCTTTGGGAGGTGGGAAGCATAAAGTGAGCAGAAATTTCAACCTTCCTGTCTTGATCTTCACCAGATCCCAGCTCCCCTTCTCAGTCAGTACATCATTGCAGACAGAATGGGGACCGAAGAGCCCATTCTTGACAAGGCAAAACATCCTCATAAAAAGGGGAAAATAAAAACGTCCACTAAGTGAGGTGGAACAAAGGAGTGTCAGCTAGTTTACCTTCTTTTTTTTTTTTTTTTTGAGACAGAGCCTCAAGCTGTCACCCTGGATAGAGTGCCATGGCATCACAGCTCACAGCAACCTCCAATTTCTGGGCTCAAGCAAGTCTCCTGCCTCTGCCTCCCAAGTAGCTGGGACTACAGGCGCCCCACCCAGCCATTCTTTGGTTGCAGCTGTCATTGTTGTTTGGCGGGCCCAAGCTGGATTCAAACCCACCAGCTCAGATGTATGTGGCTGGCACCCTAGCCTGTTGAGCCACAGGCGCCGAGCCAGCTAGTTTACCTTTAAACCAGCTGCTGCTAAATTTCTTATCTGAGCAAGTTACCTGCTTGTCCTAGAAGCCGGGCCTGTAGGGGATACAGCTTGCAAACATCCCTGCTGGGTCTCTGAACACTCTGAAGGAATGACCACAGAGGATGCTGTGGCAAGGCCTAACAAGAAACATTAACTAGGCTGTACCCTACCTAATTAACAATCAAAGCAAATACCCATTGTGGAGATTTGCATTTGGCTGGGGCAGAGATCAAGGAAACAGCTCTAGCCCTGGAATATGGGTAGGAGAGCTTATATTTCTTTTAACACAGAGGAAGATCATCTGTGGTGGTGATGAGAGGAAAATTTCTCTTTCCCACCAATTCTTCAGAGGAGATTGACGCCAGTCCACTAGTGGGTATTTACACACACACACACACACACACACACCCTCTCCTCAGAATCTGTGTGTGTGATCACAGGCAGAAGGCTGCCTCCACACAAGGCTCAGGTTCTGGATTTCTCAAGAGTACTCAGACCCCTAAGGTTAATGATTATAGAAACAATAGGAACTGACAGGCTCACTCAGAGAAACTGCAGTTGTCTTTGTTCCTTTCCTCCGCTTATCCTCTGGGCTAATGAGCAAATAGCCTTCAAAAAAGCTGAGTGGAACTGACACTCAGGGCTACCCACAGGAACCCCACAAATAGGCAGTGGTCCCCTGTGCTCTCACCTTTGAAAATTCTATTCTTTCTATCTTTCTGTCCTTGTTTCTAACTTTACATTTCTTCAGTTGATTGCTGCCAGATCCACAGGCCTTTTTTTTTTTTTTTTTTTTTTTTTAAGACAGAGCCTCAAGCTGTCATCCTGGGTAGAGTGCTGTGGCATCACAGCTCATAGCAACTTCCAATTCCTGGGCTCAAGTGAGTCTCCTCCCTCCACCTCACAAGTAGCTGGGACTACAGGTGCCTGTCACAATGCCCGGCCATTTTTTGGTTGCAGCCGTCATTGTTGTTTGGGGGGCCCAGGCTGGATTTGAACCCGCCAGCTCAGGTGTATGTGGCTGGCGCCTTAACCACTTGAGCCACAGGCACTGAGCCAGATCCACAGGTCTTAATGGACCCTGCCCCCAGGGCAGGACCCCAGCACATCAACAAACATTTCTAAAGTGCTTACTGACTACTAAGCTGGGAGATACTGCAGGGAGCCAGTGGGTGAATCAGACCCCTGTAAAAAAGGAACAATTAAAAATTCATGGTAAGTAAGCAGACTGTGACCTATTCTGGCTTCCTGGATATAGAGCTGTGAACTAAGGTCTCATAGGAGTTCACTCACTAAAACAGGTAGGGAAGAGCATGCCAGGCAGAGGGAGCAACCTGTGAACAGGGCTGGAGGCACGCTGGAGGAGCTGGAGGAAATCCAACAGCCTGGGTACTCACAAGCACAAGATGCAGAGCCATGTAGAGAACATGTGGTCAGCAATAGGGTTTAGCACGGGGCAATAGGGAGCCATGAGAGGCTTCAAGCAGAGGGGTTACCATGTTGCCTGGTGTTCTGAGATGTTCTCTCAGGACACGCTGGGGACAGGCCATCAGAGACAGAGCAGAGGCAGAGAGAATGAGGGGAAAGAGGAGGCTGCCTCAAAAGTTTTGGCAAGTGATGATGACCACCCACATCAGAGCAATGGCTGAGGCTCTGTTCTGGTGGCCCAGCTAAGCTCCTCTGTGTGACTCAAACCACTCCCTCTCCCTGCTCAGTCCTACCAGTCAGTGTGGAAGCGAGATGAGCTTCCTGGAGCATTTGAGAGAAATGGCCTGGGAGACTGGTTTGGAGAAAATGGTCTCAACTCTGTTAATCCTGACCTCGGTACAGAGGCTACACCATGACAGGCTAATTTTTCTAAAACAGGTCCAGCTTGTCCTATATATCATTTCCAGGAGGCTACTGAACACTTGGGTTCCACCATCTGAGTGCCCAGCTAGCTTCAGGGCAGCATGTCCTAGGGGGTGGGGCTGGGCCTAGTGTCCTCCAGGGCAGGGCATTTGTAGGAGGGGTTGACCTAAATCTACTCACTTCTCATGCTTTAACTGCAGGCATTGTCTGCGACTTATTGAAAAAATAACTCCTGGGACTGATGTGAAAACTGAAGCCCCAAGCTGATGAAGAGTTCTCTGCCCTCGAGGTTGCACCAGATCCCTCCTCTAGCTCCTGCAGCTGCCCTGTATGTCCCCATCAGAGCTTAGGCCACATGGGGATCCATTCCCCTGCCAGGTTGGCAGCCCCATAAGCACACAAAAGCTGGAGGAGGAAGAGAAGAGAGAAGGAGTGAGCAATTGATTTGTACTCAAGGATTCAAAATCCCAAAAGTTGCTCTCCGGTGGAGGGTCATTCCACAGGTGTGACCTCTGGCCAAAAGGAGGCTGGATGGCAGCGCTGGCCAAGATGATAGCTCCAGGCGAGTTTGACTCATCCTGAATTTGTTCTGTGACTTGAGATATTTGCTGACACTCTCTGAGCAAGACTCACAGGCTGAGCTTGGTGGGCCCTGTAAAAGGGCCGGGCCCAGCATCCAGAGAGGGGAACCACAGGAGTCTCCTCCTCTGTTTCTGGATGAACTGAAACAAGCTTGTGGTTTGCAGTGAGGCCATCTGTGCCCCCTGGCTGGGGTCTCTGCCCTCATCAGACCCCTAACACATTCCCTCAGTCTGGGATGGGTGAGTGACAGAGCCACCAGCCCCCTGGAAATTTCCTTCCTCTGCGGCCTCCAGCCTGTGAGCCAAGGGGCGGCTGGCAGCTCAGGAGGAGGGAGAAGGGCCCCTGGGTTGGGAGGGAGTTACAGTGAAGCACTGTGTGCTGTGGGGCATGTGGGGGTGCAGCATGGGGAGCTCAAGGATAGTACTGGGGCTTGAGGGGGCACTCAGGGTCCCTCAGTGTTGGCAAGGTGGCTGGGGCCTGCCCTTGTCACTACAGTAGGACATGGTCAAATTGAAGTGTCCACCCGTGGCTTTCATTTGCAGGATGTGGAGTGGAGGTTCCATGTTAACCAGACCCAGTGCTTCTTTGGTGGCTTGGGGATGGCAGGAGCTGCACCTTTTGGCTGTGTACGACATCCCAGTGATGCACGATGACCCCATCAGCCTGTCAGCACACACTGCAGTGGGCAGTCAGGTGAGTCATCCAGGCAGTATCTTTCAGCAGGAGGATAGTGTCACGAGGATATGGAAACACAGCATCTATAGGAGGATGAGGAGCAGTGAGAGGGCAGAGCACACACTGGTGACCCAGCAGCAGCACCTGTTGGCAGACATTGGTGGACCCGTTGGTGGATGTTGTCCACATATTCCAATGTAATGGGCTATGACCTAGGGGATCCACTGGGACCGTCTTAAGACACACACAGGTAGGAGAAGCACACGGCCAAGAGCAGCAGCCCTGCCAGACAGGTGCACCATGGACACTGCCGCTTGTCTGGGCCTGGTGGACACATGGGTCAGAGCATCTGGGAGGAGAAGACAGAGACAAGGTCATTGAAGACACCAATCCACTCATCAAAGTTCCTGGGCACAAGTCCTGATAGGAGGTTACTATTCCCACTTTACAGATGCCAAGACTGAAACCAAGTAGCTCACAGTAAATTAGCAGAGCTGGAATTTGAGCTAAGAGGCTGCTTGTGCTCGTGATGCCTAGAAGAGGACTAGCAGACTAGAGGACTCGAAGCGCCCTGGGCATGAGCCCTGCATCTGCGAAGCCAGAGAAAGAGCCACCTTCAGAAGAGGCTGAGACACCACCAGAAATGCAGGAGTTAGGGGGAGACCAGGCCACTGCTCCTCATACATGATGTGGGGTCAGAGGCTGGGGTGGATGGTTTTAAATTTTAAATGCTAAACAGCATAAAAACATTCTTTTTTCCCCCTCCACTGAACACAACGTTCCATTTCATTGTAGCCATTGAAAATTCAGAGCCTAAATAGAGATGTGTGTTAAGTGTCAAATACACACCAGATTCACAAGACTTAGTGAGAAAAAAAAACTATAAAGTAGCTCATTAATAATTTTCTTTCTTTCTTTTTTTTTTTTTGAGACAGAGCCTCAAGTTGTCACCCTGGGTAGAGTGCTGTGGCATCACAGCTCACAGCTACCTCCAATTCCTGGGCTCAAGCGAGTCTCCTGCCTCTGCCTCCCAAGTAGCTAGGACTACTGGGGGCGCCTGCCACAACGCCAGGCCATTTTTTTGGTTGCAGCCATCATTGTTGTTTGGCAGGCCCAGGCTGGATTCGAACCCACCAGCTCAGGTGTACGTGGCTGGTGCCTTAGGCTGTTGAGCCACAGGCGCTGAGCCTCATTAATAATTTTCTACATTGATTATATATTGACATCATGCTTTGGATGTATCGGGTGAAATAAAATATATCTTTTAAATTTATCAGCATCTTTTTTTTTTTTTGGCCAGGGCTGGGTTTGAACCCACTACCTCTGGCATATGGGGCTGGCACACTACTCCGTTGAGCCACAGGTGCCACCCTTTTTTTTTTTTGAGACAGAGTCTCATTATGTTGCCCTCAGTAGCATCACAGCTCACAGCAACCTCCAACTCTTGGGCTTAAGCAATTCTCTTGCCTCAACCTCCCAAGTAGCTGGGGTTACAGGCACCCGCCACAACGTGTGACTTTTTTTTTTTTCTTCTTTTTTGAGACAGAGCCTCAAGCTGTTGGTCGAGTCACCCTGGGTCGAGTGCTGTGGCATCACAGCTCACAGCAACTTCCAACTCCTGGGCTTAAGCGATTCTCTTGCCTCAGCCTCCCAAGTAGCTGGAGACTACAGGCACCCACCACATCTGGCTATTTTTTGGTTGTAGTTGTCATTGCTTGGCAGGCCCAGGCCAGATTTGAACCCACCAGCTGTGGTGTATGTGGCTGGCACCTTAGCCACTTGACCTATTTTTTTGTTGCAGTTGCCATTGTTGTTATCAGGCCCAGGCCAGGTTCGAACCCACCAGCCTGGGTGTAAGTGCCCAGCGCCCTGACCACTGAGCTACGGATGCTGCCACCAGCATCCTTTTATTTTTATTGTTTTATTTTATATATTATTTTATTTTTTTGCAACAGGGTCTGGCTTTATCACCCAAGCTGCAGTGCAGTGACATCATCATAGTTGTCTGCAGCCTCCAACTCCTGGGCTCAACCGATCCACCTGACTCAGCCTCCTGAGTAGCTGAGACTATAGGTGTGTACACCCATGCCCAGTGAATTTTTCTCATTTTGTGTAGAGATGGAGTCTCACTATGTTGCCCAAGCTGGTCTCCAACTCCTGGGCTTAAGCAATCCTCCTGCTTCAACTTCCCAAAGTGCTGGGATTATAGGTATGAGCCTCCATACCTGGCCAGTTTGACAGATCCTCCTAGGGCATGTACCTAGAAGGGGAATTGCTGGGTGATGTGGAGTAGGCATTTGTACATCCACTGCACAGCATAATAGCCAAAAGGGGGAAACAGCCCAGATTTCCATCAGTGAATGAGTGGACAAACTCACCCTGGCCCATCCTCGCACTGGAATGTCACTCAGTGATGAAAAAGGAGGCTCTGGGTGGTGCCTGTGGCTCAGTGAGTAGGGCACCAGCCCAATATACCGAGGGTGGCGGGTTCAAACCCAGCCCTGGCCGAACTGCAACAAAAAAATAGCTGGGCGTTGTGGCGGGTGCCTGTGGTCCCAGCTACTCAGGAAGCTGAAGCAAGAGAATCGCCTACGCCTAGGAGTTGGAGGTTGCTATGAGCTGTGATGCCATGGCACTCTATCCAGGGTGACAGCTTGAGGCTCTGTCTCAAAAAAAAAAAGAGGCTCTGACACAGGCTACACCGTGGATAGACCTTGAGGACATCTGCTCAGTGAGAAAAGGCAGACACAGAAGGACACATTTTGTGACCTTGTGTGTACAAAGTGTCCAGGATGGGCAAATCCACAGAGACAGTACAGTTCATCAGGTTGAGGGGAGAAGGTGGATGACAGGGGGTTCTTGCCTAACGGGTGAAGAGTTTCTGTTGGGGTGATGAAAAGCTTTAGAAATACACAGGTGTGACAGTTGTACAACATTGTAAATGTCCTTAATGCCACTAATTTGTATACTTAAAAATGCCTAAGTATTGGCTCGGCACCAGTTGCTGTTCGAATCCAGCCCGGGCCTGCCAAACAATAATGACAGCTGCAACCAAAAAATGGCCTGGTGTCGTGGTGGGCACCTATAGTCCCAGCTACTTGGGAGGCAAAGGCAAGAGACTCACTTGAGCCCAGGAATTGGAGGTTGCTGTGAGCTGAGATGCGATGGCACCCTATCCAGGGTAACAGCTTGAGGCTCTGTCTCAAAAAAAAAAAATGGTCCACACACCCTGACCACTGCTCCTCACCCCGCCCTCCCCGGTGCTGCCTACTGCCCTCTGTGCCTGTGCTCCCGCGCCTCCCTTTCCTTCTGCTCAAGTCCAGGCTCAGCTGCGCTACCACACCTCATTCTGCTCTAAGGGAGGTTTCTCTCTGAGCTGGACTTTGGTGATCTGCTCTCAAAATGTCCTCTTCAGGGTGAGACCAGTCCTGCTCTTGTTCAGGCCTATGTTCCTCCCATCATTACCATTACCATCCCTCCAGTGTGGTCATGAGACATTACCAAGCATCAGCACCTCAGCGCCAAGCCACAGTGGCCATGCTTTCCTTGCCAGGAGTGTGTGGGGGTGAAATTCAACAGCAGGGGCTGGGAGACTGCCTGGGGGGGGGGGTAGGGTGCGGCCAGCAGCAGTTGTGTGGACTGGATCCCCTGTGCTGTGGACAGGAGCTGAGCAGGGCAGCCCTGGTCATGAGGGCCACGGGCTGGGGAGGCAAAAAAGAAAATGCCTAAGTGGAAAACTTTATGTGATTATATAATCACAACTAAAAATAATGAAATATACCCCAAATCACTGAATTATATAGCTTAAATGAGCACATTGTATGAAATATGAATTATATCTCAGTGAGGCTGTTTTGAAAATGACATACTGGTTGCCTATTTTCTCCACCAGGCATAGCTGGGCCAAATCACACCAAGGTGACTAAAGGGTAATGCCCTAGTGCAAGCTCGTGCCAAAGTCCTGTAAAGAAACTCAGAAGGCAGCCCTCATGGAGACCATCCCAGCCAGGGGTGGGAGCAAGACTGGACTTTGACCAATTATTGCTTTGCACCACTGGATTCTTGGGGCGGGTGCAAAAGGTCAATGTTTGTGAATGTGTTTTACATAAATATGATATCATGTGGCCCTGGGTTTATAGGAATCTCCTCCTAGAAGACATTGAAGTAACCACAAAATAAATGAAAAGAGAAACAAAAGCCAAAAGAAAAAAAAATTTTTAAATGACATAACCATAAGGAGGCAAATTGGGGGAAAATGAGGGAGGTCAGGGCTAACAGCCCACCCAAGTTGAATTTAAGATACTGTTCCTAGAAAAAGAATGAAAAATGCTACAAGACTGGGCATGGTGGCTCACACTTATAATCCTAGCACTCTGGGAGACCGAAAAGGGTGGATTTCTGAGCTCATGAGTTCAAGACCAGCCTGAGCTAGAACAAGACCCCACACTTAAAAAGAAAAAAATAGCCAGGCATTGTGGCAGCTCTTGTACTCCCAGCTACTCGGAAGTCTGAGGCAAGAGAATCATTTTAGCCCAGGAGTCTGAGGTTGCTGTAAGCTATGATACCACAGCACTCTACCAAGGGAAACAAAAAAAAAAAAAAGAAAAGAAAAGAAAAGAAAAAGAAAAATGCCATAAAGATCAGGAAACAAAAATCAGAAAACAGACCAGGCATCGTGGCTCATGTCTGTAATCCCAGCACTTTGGAAGACTGAAGTAGGAGGATCACTTGAGCCTAGTGATTCGAGACCAGCCTGATCAAAAAATAAAAAAAATTAACTCATCATGGTGGCTGTGCCTGTAGTCTCAGGTACTAATGGGGCTGAGGCAGGAAGATCAATTGACCCCAGGCATTTGAGGCTGTAGTGAGTTACAATGATGCCACTGTAGGGACAGAGCAAGACTGCATCTCCAAATAAATAAATAAATAATCTGCCTCCTATGTTGTCTTTTCTCACTGGGCAAGGCAAGGGAAAACAGTATCCCAGGTTAGGAAGGATGAGGAGTTCTCAGGGCCTAGAGCCAGAGGGACTTCTAACCCAGAAAGTTGCCAGCAAGAGAGCCCAGCACCCAGTGCCTCCTGGTTTGGCAAATCAACCAGAACCTCCATACTCTCCACCACCCCTGCCTGTGCCCAGTGGCTGCTGACTAAGCTCCACACCATTCCACAGCCTGCAGACCCTCCAGTATGGGTTCTGTGCCAGGCCAAGCTGCAATCTGAATCCACACAGACAGTGTGGGCAGCAGAGGAGAGGAGGGACTGGGGCACCTCAGTAGTACCCTGCATGTTCTGGGGTGGGGGGTAAATGCGCCCTAAGAGGCCTTACTTGGGGTCACAGTGAGCCGGCGGCACCAAACAGCTCATAGAGAGCCTGAAGGCTGTGTCATAGCAGAGTTTCCAGGGCATGAATGTCGCCAAGCCAGCAGGAGACAGACAAGAAGGCAGACTTTGCAGCACCGCTGTGTCACCCAGAGCCCCAGTGCACCATGTCCTGGAGCTGGGCCCATCACCCAGAAAGGACTTATAGGGTTCCTTTAGTGCCTGTTGTAAGAATAGAAAAGTAGAAGAAGTTGGAGGCAAGGCTTGGCCCCGGCCCTGGCCCTACATGTGGCCGCAGGGTGTATGACTTTGGGTACACAGTTGACCATCCATAAAACGAGAAGGCTGACCTAAACCATCATTACTCAAAGTGGGTTTCCTAGAGAGGGCACCAGGGGTCCCTTCAGAAGTGGGGAGCAGAAAGTGAGAGGGATTTTCAGCTTTCCTGTCTTCACTCCCACGAGCCTCCCCCCCATCTTATTCTGTCAGTCCATCATCCTGCTATTGTGCCCATGCTGCATAGCAGACCATGGGGGTCAGTGGGTTCCTCAGATGATACTGAACACTTACAAGGGATCTGCCACTTAAAATTTGCAGTACAAGATTGTGGGTTTGACCCCACAATCTGGGTTTTCTGGATGTTGAGCCAGCTAGGACCTGCTGGCCTGCTGTGCGAGCTAAAGCCCAACTAGGAGTTCTCTAAGTACAAAGGAAAGAGGGAAGAGTAGGGAAGTGCATGGCCAGGGGAGGGAACAGAGGGAACAGCCTCTGCCTGGAGGCAGAAGAGGTCATGGTGCACTGGAGGAAACGGAGGAAATCCAGCAGGCAGCAAGAGGCAGAGCTGTTGCTAAAGCCAGGCCACATCCAGCCATGTCCAGCTATGGTCAGTGATAGGGTTTAGCCCAGGGCAAGAGAGAGCCATGAGAGGTTTCAAGCAGAGGGGTTACCATGTTGCCCGGTGTTCTGAGATGTTCTCTCAGGACACACTGAGACAGGCCATCAGAGAGAGAGCAGAGGCAGAGAGAACAAGGAGAAAGAGGCGGCTGCCTCAAATGTTTTGGCAAGTGACGATGGCCATCCAGATCAGAGCAATGGTTCTGGTGACTCAGCCAAGCTCCTCTGTGTGACTCAAACCACTCCCTCTCCCTGACTGGTTCTGCCATTCAGTGGAGAGTCCAGGGAACCAGCCGAGCTTCCTGGAGCATTTAAGAGAAAAGGCCTGGGAAACTGGTTTGGAGAGGATGGTCTCAACTCTGTTAATCCCAACCTGGTGCAGAGGCTACACAGTTCAAGGTAGAAATCATTTCCAGAAGACTGAGTGTCCAGGCAGGTTCAGGTCAGCAGGTCCTAGGAGGCAGGAATAGGCCAGGAGGCTGAAGTTTCCCAGTGCAGGCCGTTTGCAGCATTTGACCTAAATCCACCCATCTCTCATGCCTTGACTGGAGGCATTGTCTGAGACTTATGAAAAATAACTCAAGGAGTGTCAGTCTTGCTGTCACTGTGTCCTGGGCCCTTGGCCAAGCCTTGATGGGCAAGTGTATCCATAGCCACCCTGCTGATGTGAAAACTGAAGCCCAGAGACAGGGAGATCCTTGCCCGGAGTCACCAAGCTTGTACAACTGTGTTTTTTGTCTCCTGCCACTTCGGTAATTCCTAGTGTGTGTCATGGCTTGGTGCAGACACCTCTTCCAGGGAAGCTCCCCATATACAGGCTCCTCTGTTCCCCTAGCCAGGCCAAAGCCTTCCTGTGGCTGCTACAGCTGGCTTTGTGCCCCCCACATAGCTCAGGCCACACTGTGCCCCTTGCCCTGCTGGGTTGACAGCTGAGTGAGGACAGAGAAACTGGCGGAGCCAGAGAGAAGGGAAGATGGAGTCAGAAATCCAAACATAGGTCTTCAACAGAAGGATGCAGGGCCCTGGGCATTCCCCGCGGTGATCCCTGGGCAGTGGGGCCGAACAGCCAGGCTGGTGGCAGCAATGGTGCTCCTGGGCAGCTGTTCTCACCCAACTCCACCCTGACTCTGATTAAGCCCCAACAGCAGAGAAAGAGAAGTTAGTGGAGTTGGGGGGGGCAGGGTTCCTAGAGCCATCAGGAGCTCTTCTTCAATTCTGGCTAAACCTACCCTTGCCAGTAAATACTGTCACTCCATAGAAACTGGAAATGACCCTGACACTCCCTGTGACAGAACAGGGTAGGAAACAGGCTCCAGATTGAGTCTTCTCCCACCCCAAATTGCCCCACTGGCACCATCACCGACTGAGGCCCTGCCCTGGCCCCAAAGTCAGCCCTGGCCCCCACCCTGAATCCCCCTTTGAGCCCTCTGAACTGTTGCCTTCCTCCTGGAGCTCCTCCTCTGGACCCACCTTGTTCATACAGCTGGCAGTCAAGGACAACTAGGAATTGAGATTTGAATCAGGAGCCACAGCTCAACCACCCACTGGCCCCGGGGTCCAGACTTTGGAGTGTCAGAAAGGAGCTTCCAGCACATCCCCAGACAAAGCTGGGGCTCTTCCTGAATTTGCTGTGTGACCTGAGATATTTGTTGACCCTCTCTGGACAAGGCTCACAGGCTAAACTTGGTGGAGTCTCCCTGTAAAATTTGGTGGCGTCTCCAGGGCCCAGAGGGAGGAACCATAGGGATCTAGAGGAGCTGAGATCAAACTGTTGGGTGCAGGGAGACCATCCGGGCCCCTGACTGGGGTCTCTGCCCTCAATGGACCCCCACCACCACCTCCCTTGGCCTAGGCTTGGAGGTTGACAGAGCCACCAGTCCCCTGGAAATTTCCTTCCCCTGGGTCCTCCGGGCTATGAGCCAAGGGGTGGCTGGCAGCTCAGCAGGAGGCAGAAGGGCCCCCCCCCGGGCCAGGAGGGAGGAACAATGAACCACCCAGGCGATGTGGTGCATGTGGGGAGGGCAGTGTGGGGGTTCAGGGGTAGTACTGGAGCTTGAGGGGGCACTCGGGGTCCCTCAGTGTTGGCAAGGTGGCTGGGCCCTGCCCTTTTGGGGGCCACAGGAGGTTCCTACACCCCTCTGAACCTCAGAGAAAGATCAAAGCAGAGGAAAAGAAAGACAAGTTGAGGGAAAGAGAGTGGCCTCAGAGATGTCCACTCAGGTAGAGATAGTGGTGCCAGAGACTCTAAGGACAGGGTACCTTATGGCCCCTACCCCTGTCCTCTGGGGACCAGCCCTCACCAGCCTGCAGGGAAGCCCTAACCTGGCCTCCGAGGGCCCCCATGTGCCTCCCAGGACCCTGTAACCAAGTGGTGGGGAGAGGCCTCCAGGTATGTGGAGTGGGTGACGGGTGAGTGATGGGCCCAGCAAGGCTGGCTCAGGTCTGGGGTCACCAGTGGGCTTGGGAGAGGCCCTCTAGATACCCCACACTCTACTCATCTTGTGCCTGACACCCTCTGCCCTAGCATGACACATATCTCTGCTCATCCATGGTACAGATAGGGAAATAGAGCTCAGAGACTGTCTGGAATTCACCTCCACCCTGACCACTCAGTCTTCCTTGGCATTCTCCAGAGAGTAGCAAGTTCCTCCAAACCCAAAATATTCTAGAATGTTCTGAAGTCCTCATTTACAGACAAAACCAACCTGCAGTCCCTATGCAATGGAGCTGGGCTAAAATCAGGGCCCTTCTGATCTCAGAGGTCTCAACCCCAAGGACTTTATTTTTATTTTTTTTTTTTTTTGAGACAGAACATCAAGCTGTCACCCTGGGTAGAGTGCCATGCATCATAGCTCACAGCAATCTCCAATTCCTGGGCTCAAGCGAGTCTCTTGCCTCCGCCTCCCAAGCAGCTGAAACTACAGCCGCCCGCCACAACGTCCGGCCATTTTTTGGTTGCAGCTGTCATTGTTGTTTGGCGGGCCTGGGCTGGATTCAAACCTGCCAGCTCAGATGTATGTCACTGGCCTTAGCCCGTTGAGCCACAGGTGTGAGTCCCCAAGGACTCTTGAGACCACCTTTGACCTCTGGCAGCTGTATAGCCTAAGATGAGTTTCCCTACTTCCCTGGGCCTCAGCCATCTGCTCTGCACAATGGAGCCAATGCCAGCACTCTCTTTAGGAAGTGGAGGTGATCTCCAGGACACTGGAGTAATCTTGCATACGCCTCTGTAGGGTATGAGGAACAGTGGGCAGGGCCAGAAACCCTTTAGGCTTGGACCTCAGTTTCCTTTCTTGTAACTTCAAGAACCAGCTTCTCTCTGATCATCCAAATGGTTCTGGGACCACTGAGTCTAGAGGGCATCAGGGAAGCCCCAGGGTACAGATACCTGGCCCCTATATGGCCTGCCCTAGCCCTTCCTTGCCCCAGCTCCCTATCATGTTGGGGTCTGCCTGCCCCTGACACCCTGGCCCAGCTGGATTCATGTAGCTTAAATTTCAGCCCATGTTGGGAAAAGAGGTGTAGCCTGGACACGCTTCATTTTCCAATTTCTGGAAATAAAAGCTGTGGGGCCATCTATTGTTGAGTGAAAAAAAGCTCATTGTGAAACCATGTGCAAAAAAAACCCAGCAATAGCATCTAGGTGCGTGGAGGGAGAGAAAACTCCAGGGAACATGTGGGGCTGAGAAACAAAGGGGCCTTTCTCTCATTCTGGAAAGGTTTTGTGGAGCACTTTGTGGCAGCTTTAGAATCAGAAAAGCCAATGAAGGTGAATTGCAAGAAAGAGAACAGTTAGGGCCTCTGTTGGGACCAGGAGGTAAAAAAACTTAGGTTTTTTTTCTTGTTTTGGGGGGAGGTTTTCAAGATAAAACATCTGTCCCTCCAACAGCAAAAACTGGAGCCAAGAATGCCAGCATCCTGGGCACCAAGCCTGGCACTGTGGGAGAATGTGGAGATGCCACTTTGAGAAGATGTGCCAGAATCCGCCTGCCCCTTGCAGCCCTGCCCCCATTTGCATACTCTGGAGAACAGCAGTTTTCCCTTACCCAGCTTGTCAGAATGTTCCGGAAGTCCTCGTGTACAGTCAGAATCCACCTGCAGTCACTCAGGCCCCCAGTCCAGCTGCAGCCTGGGCCTGCCCCTCCTGGAAGGTTTCTGTGCTGAGAATTGGACATTAGAACAAGGGTAGCCACGAGAATGTCAGGCCATATATTGCCCATCCGCTGCACAGAGCCAATCTCAGGGGCCACAGGTCCTGCTGTAGCTCCCGTGTACTTCCTATTTGTGCCCCAGGATCTTGGCATATGCTGTTCCCTCTGCCTGAAACTCTCTTCTCCCTGCATGTTCTTTCTCCAATCATTTGTTCCGATTGCACCCCTCCCCCACTCCCCATCCACTCTCTTGCTTCATTTGTCTCCATAACAATTGCCACCATTGAACCTGACCCTGCATTTGACTTTTTCACATTTATTGCCTGTTGCCATTGTCTCCCACCAGAAGGTCATAGTCTATGAGAGATCTTGGTCTGTTTTGCTTTCTGCTGAACCTGGAGTACCTTAATAATACTTAACACCCAGTAGGGGTTCAATAATCATATCAAGGAAGAATGGAGGAAGGAAGGAAGAGAGGATGGAAGGGAGCATTTAACCATTCAAGCATTTAACCATGCTTGAAAATTCTCCTGGCTGGATGTGGTGGCTCACCCCTGTAATCCTAGCACTCTGGGAGGCCGAGGTGGGTGGATTGCTTGAGTTCACTGGTTTGAGACTAGCCTGAGCCAAACCGAGATCTCATCTCTAAAAAGCCGGGCATTGTGATGGCACTTATAAGTCCCAGCTACTCAGGAGACTGAGGCAAGAGGATCACTAGAGCACAAGAGTTGGAGGTTGCTATTAGTTGTGACACTACACCACTTTTCCCAGGGTGACAAAGTGAAACTCTGTCTTAAAAAAAAAGGAAAGAAAGAAAGAAAGAGAGAGAGAAAATTCTCCTGTTTGTTTCCTGGCTTGTCAGTGTCTCCTTTCAAGATTGGGAGCCCCATAGAGCTAGGCCTGGGTCCCCCAGTAGAACCTGGCACCCACTAGGGTGCTCAGTAAACAGGTGCTGGAGAATTGATAGTGCCTGTGAGTTAACGCAGATGGAATCTTGGACTCTTAGAGAATTATAAAGGGAAACTCAGATTACCTCTGGATTTTGGGACAGGAGGGGCCCCCTACCTATGCTTCCCTGGGCCACCATCTCAGGGAGAGCTACAGGTGAGGTGGTCCTCACCCAGGGTGACATGAGGTGGGGCTGAGCAAAGCTCCAGACGGAGCCTGTGACAGGCGCAGGCAAGCAAAGAATGCTCCAGCCTACAAGAATGAATAAACAGGCTCCTTGGATGTCAGAGGTTGGGGGTGGGAGGACGCTCCACTGGGGATGTTTGGACAAGGCAGACAGCCAGGCAGTGTCATCAGGCCTAAAATTAACCTCCACTTCCCGCTCAGCCCCTCCCCCTGAGCCTGGAGGGAGTCTGGGGCCCCAGCCATCACTTAAGTGAATGCTATCTGTGCTCCAGAACAAGTTCCTGGAATGCATTAGTGCATTTGATTCTCTTAACAACCCTGACAGCTGGTATCATTATTAGTGTTGTTATTAGCTCCATTTTTCAGGTGAGGAAACCGAGGCACAGAGAAAGTGATTGCCTCAAATTGCCACAACTCACAAGTGACAGAATCAGGATTTGAACCCAAGATTTGGGGCTGTGCCCTCACCACAAGTCCTCCCTAAAGGCTGAGGAAGGTAAGAGGCAAGTAATGTGTCCTTAGGGGAGGCAACATCTGATACCCTCCTTTTTCCCCTGCCAAGAGACCTCTCTAGAGACTTCCAGAGTCACTGGAACTTTGGGTCTTTCTACATAACATCCCAGTTATCCCCTGGTGACCTCCCAGAGGTCTGAAATACCCTCACCAGGCTAAGGGATGGTCAAGGAGGGGCAGGCACGGGACTGGTGGTCTCCAGGAACACTGAATAGATGGATAATTTACTAAAATATAAAATACATCCACTTAATCGGGAGGCTGAGGCAAGAGAATCGCCTAAGCCCAGGAGCTGGAGGTTGCTGTGAGCTGCGTGATGCCACGGCACTCTACCGAGGGTGATAAAGTGAGACTCTGTCGCTACAAAAAAAAAAATACAACCACTTCAGGCCGGTGTGGTGGCTCACACCTGTAATCTCAGCACTTTGTAAGGCAGAGATGGGAGATCACTTGAGGCCAGGGCTTTGTGATTAGCCTGAATAGGACAGTGAGACCCCCATCTCTAAAAAAAAATTATTATCTTTTTAATTACAGGGCCTCAGCTGGGCGCAGTGACTCATACCTGTAATCCTAGCACTCTGGGAGGCTGAGGCAGGTAGACTGCTTGAGTTTAGGAGTTTGAGACCAGTCTGAGCAAGAGGGAGACCCCATCTCTACTAAAAAGAGAAAAAAACAGCCAGGTGTTGTGGTTGAACACCTGTAGTCCCAGTTACTAGGGAGGCTGAGATAAGAGGATCTCTTGAGCCCCAAGAGTTGGAGGTTGCTGTGAGCTATATGACAACACCATGGTACCCTACCAAGGGTGACAAAATGAGACTCTGTCTAAAAAAAAAAAAAATTATAAGGCCTGATGCCTGGTGGTGCTCACCTGTAGTCCCAGCTACTTGGAGGCTGAGGCAAGGGGATCATTTGAACCCAGGAGTTTGAGGTTGCTGTGAGCTTGATTATACCTCTGCATTCCAGCCTGGGAGACAGAGCAAGATTCTATCTCTTAAAAAAAAAAAAAATTCAGGCTCAGCACCTGTGGCTCAATGGACTAAGGCGCCAGCTGGCGGGATCGAATCCAGCCTGGGCCCGCCAAACAACAATGACGGCTGCAACCAAGAAATAGCTGGGTGTTGTGGCGGGCACCTATAGTCCCAGCTACTTGGGAGGCAGAGGCAGGAGACTCGCTTGAGCCCAGGAGTTGGAGGTTGCTGTGAGCTGTGATGCCACAGCCCTCTATCTAGGGTGACAGCTTGAGTCTCTGTCTCAAAAAAAAAATTCACTCTAGATGGGAGATAGATTCAGCCTCAACTTCTTCCATCATAACTATGAACCCCTATTCTGGGTCCCCAGGAACCTCAAAGTCCAGCATCCAAGTGGGAGGCACACATGACAGAGAGGCCCACAGCATCCCCTGGGGCCAGGGTCCCTCTGATTGGTGGATGCTGATCACATCCAGGTATTCACCCATAGTCCAGGTAAGGACACTGAGGTATAATGCACCAACCATCAAATTTAACTGGGCGACCTATGGTGTTTCTTTTTTAATTTTTTATAATAGACACAGAATCTGGCTCTGTCACCCAGGCTGGAATGCAATGGTGTCATCATAGCTCCCCACAATGTCAAACTCTTCTGCTCAAGCAACACTCCTGCCTCAGCCTCCCAAGTACCTGGGACTACAGGTGCCACCACACTCTGAAAATCCTGCAGTTTTATTTGCTTTTCCGACAGCCTTAGCTAAGCAGGGGGTAATTCCTGGTAGGCAGGAGCTGAGAGCCATGGCAGCCACAGAGGCTTACAGGTGGCTCCCCAGTGCTGGGACCAGCCAAATGGAAGAGCTGCAGGGCCTCTCTTCCTCCCCCTGACCCTGCCTGCCCTGCCACCATCCAGGTCCCCACTCGCTCTGGCTCATTATTCATTTTTAATGGCAGCTGCTGGGCAGCGTGTGGGTGGCAACACCTGGGACTTCCAGGCTCTGCGGCAGGAGGCCTCACTAATGAGGGCTGCAGAGCCGGTGAGGGGAGGCAAGGGGCTCAAGTGTCCAACTTGGGGCAGGGATGGGAAGCAGACCCCTTCCGTCCCTGCCCTGCCATTTCCTTTCTCATGGAGGCAAGAGACTAGGGATTGAAACTCTGGACACCTTACTTCTCTCTGCTCCCACTTGGATGGTGGCCTCCTGGGCCCTCGAGACTCCTAGATGCAGAGAGGGCTGCTCTGGTGCACCTGGCCGACCCCATCTCTGGCAGGGGGCAGGAAGGAAAACCTAGACCTGACTCCCCAGTTCCCCAGGCGCCAGGCTTGGCTGAGTATGTTATGCATGCGCCTCACAGCCACATTGGGGAGGAGAAACTGAAGCCCAGAGAAGGGACCTCTTTTTTTTTTTTTTTTTTTTTTTTGTAGAGACAGAATCTCACTTTATCGCCCTTGGTAGAGTGCTGTGGCATCACACAGCTCACAGCAACCTCCAACTCCTGGGCTTAGGTGATTCCCCTGCCTCAGTCACCTGAGTAGCTGGGACTACAGGCGCCCACCACAACGTCTGGCTATTTTTCAGTTTTGCAGTTTGGCCGAGGCCGGGTTTGAACCTGCCACCTTCGGTATATGGGGTCAGCGCCCTACTCAATGAGCCACAGGCGCTGCCTGAGAAGTGACCTCTTAATGGCTCTTGTGGCAGAGCTGGAAGCAGAACCCAGGACTCTGCCATGCTCTCAACTTTTCTGTCTCTCTTTGAGCCATCATACATGCTATTTCTCTTGCCTAAGCCACTCTTTTCCCTTCTCTTTCCTTTCTCTTCTCTCCTTGGTCATCCTGGCTGTGTCAGCTGCCTCCTCTGGGACCCTGTCTGCCTGTGCAACCCTATTACAGCCCTGTTCCTTTGTGTCCTTCTCCCCCACTGGCCTGTGAGCCTTGGGCCAGGGGGAGGGGTCTGGGTCTGTCTCAGCCCCACTGTGTCCCTGATGCCCAGCACAGGCCCTGGCACATAGCAGATGGAAGTGCTCCAGTGTCAGTCACAGATGCCCTGGATCTACCTAATTTGCTGTGTGACCCTGGGCAATTAGTTATCCCTCTCAAACCCTTGGTTTCCCCATCTGTAAAATGAGATACCAGTGCCTCCCATCTACTAACCCAAAGTGCACTGAAATGGCAAAAAAATTACATAGTACAAAAAGGTGCTGGAGGAGGGGTACGGTGGCTCATGCCTATAATGCCAGCCCTTGGAGGATCTTTCTGAGGCCATCATACATGCTATTTCAAGGGGTCGAGAGTTCAAGACCAGCCACTGGCAATAACAAGACCCATCTCTATAAAACAATAAAAATTTAAAAAATTAGCAGGCATGGTAGCACATGCCTGGACCCCTAGCTACTGGGGAGGTTGAGGTAGGAGGAACCTTTGAGCCCAGGAGTGTGAGGATGCAGTGATCTATGATGACACTACTGCACTTCAGCCTGAGTGACAAAGCAAGACCCTGTATCAAAAAAAAAAAAAAAAGGTGCTAAAACCAGGGAATTATGCTTGGCACCTGGGAGGAGGTACAACAGATATTTATGTCAAATTTTAGGCAAAATCAAAACGAAGAGATATCCCTGCACACCTATTAGAATGGCCCAAATCCAAAGCTCTGCTAACACCAAATGCTGGCAAAGATGCAAAGCAACAAGAAAATCCATTCATTGCTAGTGGGAATGCAAAATGGTGAATCTACTTTTAAAAGACAGTCTGGCAGGTTCTTACAAAGCTAAACATACTTCTACCATCCAATCCAGTGATTTTGCTCCTAGGTATTTAGCCAAAGGAGATGAAAACTTATGTCCATACAAAAACCTGCACACAGAGGTTTCTAGCATCTTTATTCACAACTGCCAAGACTTGGAAGCTGCCACTAAGATGTCCTTTGGTATGTGAGTGGGTAAACAAACAGTGGTGCATCCAGACAATGGAATATTATTCAGTGCTTAAGAATAATGAGTTGTCAAGCCATGAACAGACCCGGAGGAATCTTAAGTGTATATTACTGAGTGAAGTAGCCAGGCGGTGTGATTCTGACTGAAGGACATGCTGGAAAAGGCAAAACTATGGAGACACTAAAAAGATCAGTGGTTCCCAAGGATTGGGGAGGAGGAATGAATGGGTGGAGCACAGGGGATTTTTAGGGCAGTAGGTTTGCTCTGTGTGATCATACAATGGTGGAGACATGTCATTGCACATTGTCCAAACCCAGAGAATGTGCAACAGCAAGAGAGAGCCCTAATTGAACTAAGGACTTCAGTTAATAACAACGCACCAGTATAACACACATCTCCACCTTAATGCAAGTTAGGGGCAAAAGAAACTGCATGGATGGGGGCACTTGGGAACTCTCTGTTCAATTTTTATATAAAACTAAAAGTGTTCTAAAACATAGAGCTTACTAATTGAAAATGTTTTTAAGAGTGCAGGAATATCCATCCACATGCAAAATGACATTTGTTACAAGTCCTTGTTGATGGATAGGACCTAAAGCCTGGGAAGGAGGAAATGTGCTTTCTGGTGACAATGGTCAGCCTCAGGGTGGAATATTATGCTGCCTTTAAAGAAAGAGGAGTGTGTGTGTGATCCCAGGAATCTGAGGTGGGAAGATTGACTGAGGGCTGGAGTTTGAGACCAGCCTGAGCCACAAAGGGAGAACCTCCCTCTACAAAAAATAAAAATGAAAAGAGGAAGTTTTTCACTAAATGGGAAGAAATCCAAGATGAACTATTAGGAGGCAACTAGACTGAGGGTGGCAACAAAGCAGAGAGTGTGTGATGCTGTTTCTGTGGGGAAAGAAAACACACATGCTTGTTTCTGCACAGAGCCCAGCCGGGACCAAGGACAGTGCTGGGGTGGGGCGCTGGGCTTTACTCTGAGCACCCTTTGGAATCTTTCCAATTCTATGACCTGAGTCTGTTTTACCTACTAAAAGAAAATAAGCTGTAAAATGTATTTTAGAAAGACTGATGTGAAAAAAAAAATGGGCAAAATAGAGTTTGGTTTTTTTTTGCAGTTTTTGGCCGGAGCTGGGTTTGAACCCACCACCTCCAGCATATGGGGCCGGTGCCCTACTCACTGAGGCACAGGTGCCACCTACAAAATGGGTTTTTAAAAGTGAGGGACCTACAGATTTCAGGTCAGGGCATCACTCTGCATTGGCCCTTCTGTTTGGGCCCAATGCCTTTCCTTGGCCCCCACAGCTGTGAGCTCCACCTGGCTCAAATCTTTCCTGCTCCAGGTCAGCAACTGAGCAGAGCCCCTCATGGCCTCCCAGGTGACGCAGGCTGGGCTGAGCCAGGGACCAGCCAGGTCTGATTGAGCCCTGTGCAGCTCAGCGACCACCCAGTGTGGTGGGAACCCCTAGGGGCTCAGCTGGCTCAGACCTGTGCACACCAGTGAGGGGACTAGGGGCTGCTCTCTGTGTCCAAAGCCAGGTCTGTGTGCAAACTCTAAGGACCACAGTGAGTGGCATGAGATTGACGAATGGGGGTCAGTGGGGCCCCTCAGGCTGCTCTGTACCTCAGTTTCCCCATGGACAAAGTCACACTCTAGCTGTGTGAATCTCATGGATGCTGGGGACACCCAAGAAGACCTGGGACTGGGAAACTGGTCTCTACAGGTTCTCTGAGCCTTGAATGTCAAGCCAGGTGTGGCAAGGGGGCACAAATCTCTACCCTCCTACTTCTAGATCTGAAGTGATAGTGATTCTGGCTTTGGTCTTTGAGGCTGGAGCCTCTACTGCAACACGGCCAGAGAACCTGGGGTCCTCTTTACTGAGACACTCACCCCACCTCTACTTTGACCAGGACCCTGTGGACACAGTGACATGGCATCCCTGTGGCATTCTGAGCTCCCAATTCACAGGCACTTGATCCCACCACACTGATCTTCTGGCTGTTACGGGGCTGCAGTCAGGGTCTTTGCACAAGCTGTGCCTCTGCCTGAAACAGACTCCCCCCTGGCACTCCACAGCTGGCTGCTTCTTGGCCCCACAGATCTCCCCCAGACCACCCCCAGGTACAGGGCCCCCATCTCTGTCTCTCAGGCCACCTTACCTTTATCTCCCAAGCACAGTTTTGGAAGGAGAAATGAGAAATGTGACTGGCGCCCCTGGGGACAGTGACGGGGGAAGGACATGGTGGAACTACTTGTCTCTTATTTGCTCCTTTTTTTTCCCACTTCTCCTTCTAGTCTAGACTTTGAGCTCCAAAAAAGTGGAGATCTCAATGGTCTTATTTGCAGATGTGACTCCCACTGGGAATACCCATAGTATAGGCACTCAGGCTCTCACTAGCCATTCCCTGCTTAACAAAGTGGATGCATGCTGAGAGATGTGCTGGGGGCTCTGTTAGAACCTGACATCAGCATGCACACACACATCCTGGGCAGGGCCCGCTGCGACCCAGGCTGAGAGGTGCTGCCTGCTGCTCCTGGGGTAACCTGCACAGTGCACTCCTGCACGGAATGCTGTAGGCCACTGAAACACGATGGTATCCCTGTCCTGAACATTTCTAAACACAGAAAAGGTACAATAAGAAGAACATGGGATTATAATCTGATGGGACCCCACCATCTACACAGCCTGTCACTGACCACAACATTATCAAGCAGTGTGACTGTGCTCGTTACATGAATTCTGAGAGTCTTGACTTAGAGATTCTTTGAGATGGATGGTTTCTCTCATGCCCCTGGAGCTATCATCAAATGGGGGGATAGTGAGGTTGCAAAGCCATCCTCAAACTGTTCTCAGCCCTACCTCTGAACCTCACCTCATTGGCCAACCTGGAGATTCACTTTCTTTGTTTATCCATTCATTCATTCTATACATAATTATGGGGCCCTGCTGAGTTCCTGGGCTGGGTGTGGGACAGGAGGTAACCAGAGGATATAACATCCAGGATATAACAACCCAGCCCTCAAAGAGACACATATAAACAATATATGTGATGATGACATGGAATTTAGAAGCTGGTAAGTGCTATGGGCAGAACTAGAAGGCGAAGTATGGGAGGACATGATGTCTGAGCTGAAAACTGAGGGGGTGAGCTGTAGGGGCACCTGGAGAAAAGCATTCAGGCAGTGGGCACAGCCTGTGCAAAGGCCCTGGGGCAGGACAGTGCCCATGTATTGAAGGCACAGCAAGGAAGCCAGTGTGCCTGTAACAGAGTGAGGAGGTGAGGGGAGAGAGAGGAGGACGGGCACAGGGCAACTTGTGCAGGGCCTGGTGGACTCCAGGGAGGACTTGGGCTTTGATGCTGAGGGAGGTGGGAGCCATGAGGGCTGTGGGCAGAGGAGAGACAGGCCCTGACTCAGGTGGTCATGAGTGCCACCTGGCTGTTACAAGGAAGACAGACCATGGGGGGCCAATAGTGGAGGCCAGGGACCAAAGTGGAAGGGACTTTACTGGTCTTAGTGGGTGAGGCTGAGATGCAGGGACCAGGGACAGAGCCAGGATGGATCTGGAGGCCAAGGGGCTTGCAAAGGGGCGAGAGGGCAGGAGGACCAGCTGCTCAGCCCCAGCAAGGTGAACATCATTCCATGGAGCCTTCTCAACAACCTCCCATCCCACCCTGGTCACCAGCACACTAACAAGCACCTAGCCCCACATTCAACGCCACCTTTCACAGGAGTTTTCAGAAAGTGCAATTTTGGTCCTGAGACCACTTGGATACGAGAACACCTTCCTTTCCTCATTGGCTTGTTGTTCATCCTTTAGCCCCCCTTTTTTTCCTAGACCACTTGGAAAGTCAAAAGAAGATAACTTGTTTCCAAGTACTATAGCTAATAGCAGCAAGAGAAGTAACACTTCTTTTAGTGTCCACTATGAGGCAGGCTCCGAAAGTGCCTCCCTGGGCCTCAGTTTCCCCATCTGTGGAACAGGACTGATACACATAATGTGGAGCTGCTGAGGTGGTAACATAACCTGACCAGACTGGCAGCTGGGAAGGGCTCTTGGGTTCTTCCTCCTTTTTGTCTTAACCCAGTGGTTTTCAACCTTTCTAATGCCACCACCTTTTAATACAGTTCCTCGTGTTGTAGTGACCCCCAACCATAAAATTATTTCCGTTGCTACTTCATAGCTGTAATTTTGCCACTGTTATGAATCGTAATGTAAATATCTGATATGTAGGATTCTTAGGTGACCCCTGTGAAAAGGTCGTTGGACCCCTAAAGGGGTCGTAACTTTCAGGTTGAGAACCGCTATGCTAACGTTTTCCTGGCCCACAGAGAGCTTAGAGACCCTGCAGGGGCAGGGCCAGCATCTTGCAAGGGAACTATCTCTGGGGCTGGGTCTTGGTGGTCATGTGGCCCTGACGGCACACCAGGCCTTCTCGATTTGTCCTTTGCTTAGACACCCTTCTTCATTGGCCAAATCTGAAAAAACATTCTTTAGACCCCCTTTTTTTAATGCCACCTCCTCCTCCAGGAAGCCCTCCTTGCCCCCCAGGGAGACTCTGCTCCACCCTGACTGCTTCAGGCTGGGAGGGGCTGTGTTAAAATCTGAGTAAATTCCAGACCATTCTTCTGCTGTCCAACAGGAAGCTGCATGGCAGCAGTGGATGTTCAAGATAGAGCCCTTGGTGGGGAGGGTTATGCATGGGGCAAGAGTGATGTCAATTCCTTATAACCTACTGAATGTTTATGGGCAATGGGGCCTGAATTTTGGGGTTCCCCAGAGCTCAGAGAGCAGATGCCCCCTCCTGCCCCACTATGGGGGGCCTGGCAGGCTCACTCCAACACTGGCAACTGGCCCAAAACCGGGCTAGGTGGGTGGCAAGCACAGTGCCCAGTCTGAGCTGCAGGTTCTCTTGAAGGCAGGGAATAAACAGAGGCTGGATGGCGGGGCAGGGATCAGTGGCTTTGAATTTCCCTTCCTCTTCCCTAGGCCTTGGTGTGCACATCTGTGAAAGGGGACTATGAGATCTGGTATGGGGTTTGGACTTGCAAGGAGGCGGCCCAGGTGGACATGGTTTTAGAAGTGGCTTCAGTGAAAGAACAGCACCCACTGTGGGCCTTGGGCAGGTCCCTTCCCCTGTCCAGCCAAGCAGGGAAAATGGGCTGTGCTGCTCACTCTTGGAACCTGTGACCTGCTGGCTGTTTTAGGATGGATGGGGAGGAAAAGTGAGAGGACAGATGGTGGCCTGCACCCTGCCCCAGGCAGAGCTGCACCCACTGCTGGCCACAGAGGATACAGAGAAGAAGCCACAGGGGCCCCAGAGTGGACAGGGAGCCTGCAGGAGTGGAACTGTCTTTCTTCATGGAACATCTGGGGCTGAGCAATGGATGTTATTCCCATTTGCCATGTGGGAAAGCAGAGGCTTTGACTGATGCTGATGTCACCAAGGACTCAGAGCCAGGGAAGAAATCAAGTGCAGGGTACCAACACAAAACCTTCACTTTATCCAATGCTACCTCAGGCTCCAGGCCCCTCCCCTCCCCTCCCAGCTGCCTCTCCTTAGGAAGCCTCAAGTCCAGACTCAGGCACACCGTTCTGCACATGACACTGAGCTGCTGCCTGACACCTCAGGCCAGAACACTTATCTAAGCCCACTTCAGGGTAGGTGGGGAGAAAAGGGCTGGAAGAGGAGACCTTGAATCACTGTACAGGGATTAAAAAAAACAAAGCAGGGCAGACTGCAGTGTGGCCTCACTCCAGGCTCTGCTCACATTCAAGGTGAGCTGCTCAATAATCAGAGGGCACTATCCTGGGCGGACAGAGAAGCAAAGTGAAGCTAAAAGTGGACTTTGGTGTTTAACCATGTCTAGGCCCCAGGGATGGGCTCGAGTGCAGGGTTGGGAAGAGCCAGGATGGTCACAGGTGAGGAAAGGAGGGCCATGTAGCTCTGCTCCCCTGGGTGGGGCCTGCAGCGCCCTAATTTACAGCCCATCTCATCGTGGTGGCATGTGAGCCCTTGCCAGGCTTCAGCTCCAGATGCCAGGAAATGTGAGCCAGGTCTTGAGAAAAAGCCCAGGGTAGCAGCTGCATTTCAGAGCTGCCTAAACTGCTGGGCCTGTCAGGCACCACAGGCAGAGATTACAATAGAGTCCTGTCCCGCTATGTCCTGGGGAACTGCTGGATGGGATGAGACTTCTAAGCCATCTGTCCAGGCCTCTCTGCTCCAATGCCTAAGAACTTGGAGATGCTGCCCAGGAGTGTTTTCCACATTCTGTTGGCTTTGGTGACAGGCCCAGAAAGGGGACAGTAGCAACCTGCAGGGGACCTGCGGCCAGAATAGAGGAAGGGCTGTGGGAAACTGGGCCCAGTTTACATTATAGGCAGGCGTCTGCAGGCCCCTACCCTGCCCCATCATCCCAACCAAGTCCCACTCCTAGGCTCCCTCTGGCCCCAGCCTGTCACATTCCCAGCACTGCAGGGCCAGAGTAGTGCCCTTGCCACCGAGCCTCCCTCCTTCGATGGCATGTTCCTGTTGCCAAGCCCCCTGGGACACTTAGTCACATATACACAGAATTTATTTCCAGAAGCATCCCAATCTGCTAAGGTCCTGGCAGATGGCAGGGCTCACACCCTGGGCTCTCCAAATACTCTCCAGCCCTCCAGCTTGCCCATCTTGACTAGGGCGGCTGCTATGCCCATGTACACGCAGGCAGTGGCACCGATCCCATAGTTGTGAGCTGCAACAGCAAGGAGGTGATGTTAGGCATGTGTAAGTATGGGTTCCATGCCCTAGCCAGTGGCAACCCTGGGAGCTGGACTGAGAACTCTTTACTTCAGAAAGTCACTCCCTCCCACAAGGTCAGGAGGGGCACTAGACTTTGGAGATGCAAAAATAAGCTCAGAGGAAGGCCTGAGCCCAGGTCTCTTTGCAGCAGGTACCCTAGGAATTGGGTCCACAATGGCCACACACTGACCATCCCTGAGGTGAGGAGGGCACCACACTGCCCCCAGCTCTGGGCTCAGGACAGGCCAGGTGCCAGGCAACAACCAACACTTCAGTGTGATACAGCCTCTCCCCTACCCACAGGTGCTAGGGTCAGGCCACACCATGCATCTGCCTATGCTCTATGAACCAAGAAGCATAGATAGTGCCCTCATTTGCTTGGGTTTTGCTGCTCGAAGCCCTGGGCCAGATGAGGAAAGAAACATGTTCCATTCACCAGACCTGCCCATTGCAGACGGGGCAGGAGCTCGTCCCAGCCAGAGTCAGGTGGATGGGAATGTGACAAAGTCTCGGTATAGGGGCCATAGAAATGAGCCTCCTCCCCTCCCCGGGCCACCTACCATCTCAACTTGGCTGGAACCTGGCATTAAGCAACGTACCAGGCTGGCCCAGAGGTTCCAAGAACATGAGTCTCAGTGAGCCAGGACACATGTAGCAGTGACCTTGGAGTCTGGGCCCACAGGGGCTAGGAGAAGTAGCACCTACCTCCTCTACCAGTCAGGCTCCCCATTGCCAGGCCAAGCCAGAGCCACCCAAGTCCCTCCCTGAGCCCCAATTCCTGAATCAGTAAAGTGGGGGTTTTGAGAGTAGCTCCCCTAAAGGGTTCTTTAGGAACAGGGTGCTAGAGGAACAGAGTGCAGGGAGTGTCACCTTCTCTCTGTGCCACAGGCCAGTGGTCAACATGGGTGGTGACCCATGTTCCCTGACGAGGCATGGCAGAGAGGGGGACATGCAGTGAGGGCAGCTGCAGGGAAAGGGACTGGGTCACCTAGAGTGGCTGGGGCAGTGAGGCTGTGCTGACACCTAGGGGAGTGTTCCAGGTAGAGGGCACAGCTCACACAAAGGCCCTGAGGCAAGACTACACCTGGATGGAGGCACAGCAAAGAGGCTGGAACAGAATGCGGGGGCCAGGCTGAAAGCCAAAGGTCACCCTAGGAGGGCTCGGCCTGGTGGGCAGATGGCAGTGCTGCTCTCGTTGAGCTGACTGGAGTTAGGGGCAGCATCTGTGCACCCAGCCCCCACCTGGCTCCTTGTTTGGGACAGAACAGAGAGGGCTCTGGGTTAAGGGAGGTCAGGGGTCATTCTGCTAGTACAGGAAGCGGGGCAAGGGTGAGGGTGTTAGGGGAGCCTACTCACTACGTGCTCCCAGGGTCAGGCCTCCTGCACAGCCTCCGATGAAGTAGTTCAGGGGGTCGTCGGGCTTCTCACGGACCTGGGCACTGATGCACGAGGCAAGGCCAAACATGGCTCCAATGGCAGCTGCTGGGCAGATGCTGAGTCAGGGGCCTCAGCAGGAGGCTACTGGGCACTTACAGCCGGTGGGCAGAGGGCAGAACCCTCCAGTATGGACAGTGACAGGTGCCCCACCTGACACCCTGCCCCCAGCACTACAGTTGGTCTCCTGAGACCATTCCCAGCCTGGCATGTGTCTCTGAAAAAGGAACTCTGCCTGGTGGTTTAGACTGTGGACACTGACCAGGAGCTGTGGAATATACTTCAAGGGCCGAAGCAGTGCCAGGAGAGCCCCCAGCCCTGCCCCCTACACTTGCTCACCTGCAGTAAATGTGTATCGTCCAGCCCTGGCCACTCCTTCAAGGACTGTGCCAGAGGGATTGAGTGAGAGGCTATAGGCAGAGGTGGCCAGGCCTGCAAGACAGAAGAGATGGAGGCTGCTCAGACTGCATGCTGGTTAAGTCCTTGCTGAAGGCTCTCTCCCTCGGCCTCATGATGCTACCCCAAATGGCTCCTGGCAGTACTGTCTTCACCCAGGACCATGAGCTACTGGGTAGCAGAGCTGGATTTGAAAGGGGAGGGTGCTGTTCCAAAACCAGGGAGGCCTCACCCCTAGGTGTCCCTGCTTTACTTTCAAGCCAGTGTTAGTGGAGGCAGAATACCTGCCAGCTCCCTATCACCCTTAGCTCTCTGGTGGAGGAACATTCATGACCTGGGCTGCTCCCCAACCATGAGCCTCCAGCTCAGGTGCCACAGCGGTGCCACCCACAAGAGCTGGCACACAGGCCCAACTCCCATCAAAGGTGCCATGCTCTTGAGGGGCCAGGGGCTCCTTGATCTAATCCCCCCTGGCAGAGGCTCCACACCCCTCCCTGGCTCTGCTTCAGCTGCCAACACCTCCTTCTTGTCATTCCCAATCCCCCTCACTGCCCTGGCAGCTCAGCCCAGTCCATCCCCCATACATCTGGCTGCCTGCTTGGCCACGCACTCTGGTCAGCACTTCTAGCTCTGCCATCTGCCCTAGCCACCCACCCTTGACATTGGCTTCTCTGCATGTCAGGCCCCGGGCAGAAGTGGGGCCTGGAGTCCAGTGCCAGGTGGGTGATGAGGATGAAGGTTTTATGCTGGGCAAGGCTGTGCAGGCCCTGAGCTTCCCCCATAGCCCCTAAGCCCCCCTGGCTTCACCAGCCGCCCTGGTGGACAAGCGGCCTAAGGCTGTCCCAACCCAGGGATCTCCCCATCCTCTCCAACACATCCCAACTGCCAGCTGGGGGAACCGGGCCACCCTCATCCCAGACAGAACAGAGCTGCCACAGACAAGAGCAGTCCTCACCTTTCTTTCCCCTCAGGGACCTCTGGGACCTTAGAGACAAGCGATTTGCCTGAAGTCATGTGGCACGGTTAGTCTGGAAGCCATGCAGGTCTGACCAAAACCCATGCTTTGCCCTAGCCCCCCAGCCTCCGGCTTCACTAGATCACCAGACCTTCCAGGCTTGGTAGTGCCTCTATCCCAACTCCTGGCCCCAGCCTTGCCTCTGAGTCAGCTCCCACTGGTTCTGCCACCCAAGAGCTGCTGGAGGCATTTTTCGCATTTGGTAGTAGGGTTAATCTTCAGAGCAATGCTGAGGAAGGCCAAGACTGCTCCCTCCCTACATGGATGGGGAAACCAAGGTAGATGGATGTGGGGGGAAAAAGCCACACATCAAGAGTGTTTTGCGGGTTTTCTCTTCAACCCCACACCGGACCCTAGGAGTCCTGCTTGACCTCAGAAAGGTGGATGGAGCCAAATGCTAGGCCTAGGGTTGGAGTGAGGCTGGAGCTGCTACATACAAGGTCAGGGAATGAAATCTGGTTTGTGCCCCTCCCCAGCTCCCACCACCTGCCCCTGGCCCAGCAGCCCCCACCCTCAGTCATAGCTCAGCTCTCAATCTCTCTGCCCAGTTTGTAAAGATTCTTTTTCTTTGGGCGGCGCCTGTGGCTCAGTGGGTAGGGCACCAGCCCCATACACTGAGGGTGGCAGGTTCGAACCTGGCTCCAGCCAACAAAAAAATAGCCAGGCATGGGCGGCACCTGTGGTTCAATGAGTAGGGCATCGGCCTCATATACCAGAGGTGGCAAGTTCAAACCCGATCCTGGCCAAAAACCTGCATTAAAAAAAAAAAAAAATAGCCGGGTGTTCTGGCGGGAACCTGTAGTCCCAGCTACTTAGGAGGCTGAGGCAAGAAAATCACCTGAGCCCAGCAGTTGAAGGTTGCTGTGAGCTGTGACATCACAGGACTCTACCGAGGGCCATAGAGTGAGACTATGTCTCAAAAAAAAAAAAAAAATTATTTTCTTTTTTAGAGACCGGGTCTTGTTCTGTTACCCAGGTGGGAGTGCAGACGTACAATCATAGGTCACTGTAGCCTTAACTCCTGTACTGAAGTGATTGTTTTGCTTTAGCTTCCCCAGTAGCTGGGACTACAGGTGGGCTATAATGCTGGTCTCATTTTAAAATTTGGGGGCTGGGTGCACTGGCTCATGCCTGTAATCCCAGCACTCTGGGAGGCTGAGGCTTGAGCTCATAAGTTCAAGATCAGCCTGAGCAAGAGCGAGACCCTGTCTCTTAAAAAACAAAGCCAAGGGTGGCACCTGTGGCTCAGTGGGTAGGGCGCCGGCCCCATATACCAAGGGTGGCAGGTTCAGGCCCAGCCCCAAGCAAACTGCAACAAAAGAATGGCCAGGCGTTGTGGCAGGCGCCTGTGGTCCCAGCTGCTCGGGAGGCTGAGATAAGAGAATCACCTGGGCCCAGGAGATGGAGATTGCTGTGAGCTGTGTGACACCATGGGACTCTACCGAGGGTGATAGAGTGAGACTCTGTCTCTACAAAAAAAAAAAAGCTATGTTGGGCACCTGTAGTCCCAGCTACTCGGGAGGCTGAGACAAGCGGATCGCTTGAGCCCGGGAGTTTAAGGCTGCTGTGAGGTATGATGCCATGGTACTCTGCCCAGGGTGACAAAGTGAGACTCTGTCAGGGAGACCCCCCCCCTTTTTTTTTTTTTAGAGATGAGGGTCTCACTATGTTACCCACGCTGGTCTCAAACTCCTGGGCTCAAGCAAGCCTTCCACCTCAGCTTCCCAAAGTGCTGGGATTATAGCCATGAGCCTAAAGATTCTTATTCAGAGGGGACTCCTTGGCCTGCCTGGAAACTGTTAGGTTCAAACCCAGGGCCAGGCCAGCCTCCAGAGTCTTATAACCTCTCAGCCCCAGACTAGATTCAGTGATGACTCCAGAACTCAGTCTCCCATCCTGGGAGATCTCCTGGCTCTCGGGACCTACTCGGACAGCCCCCAGTGACCCTATGAACTTCCTTCGCCCTCCACCCTCGGGACCCGGCCGGTGCTCACCAACGGCGCCGCCGATACTGGTGCTAGCGTAGGCTTTGCGATGGCAGTCGGTGCCATCTGGGATGTCCCAGTACTGACGGAGGAGCCTCTGCGCCATGGGTAGCCCACCTGTGGGCACCGTACAGCTGACCCCACCGACTCTGCACCCCAAAGGACAGCGCCACTGGCTCTCGCGAGACTTTCAGGGCTGCGTGCGCAGCCTCCCGGGCGGACAAGCCAGCAACAAGCGCGCAACTTTATTGAGCGCCGTGGACGCGGACACGAGTTGTACTAAAGCGCCGGGGGCGGGCCTGGCGTAAGAAAGCAAGCAGCACGTGCACCCCCCGGGCCAATTCCCCGAGGGGGAACTGAGGCATACTGCGATGAGTAAAGACAAGTTTCGCTAGTCCCAGCTCAGGAAGTCCTATGTTAGGAATGATTTGACTACCGCAGGTGGTGCCCGATGGAGGGACTGTGACCGGTGATAAGCCCACATTCAGGTGCTGATTCGGGCGCGCAGCAGGCCTACGCTTGATAGGAGTGAGACCTAATTATGGGGCAGGGCATGGCGGAGACCTGGCCACTCCCAGAACCAGAATATGTGTGGGTTGTGGTCATACCCTTGTTAGCAAAGCTGGAGTCTCAATAGCTGGCGACAGTTTGAGCGTGGCCAGATGCAAGGTCGGGGCTTACTGGAAAAGCGACCAATCCTAGTGCTAGAATCATAGCAGGACGTTACCTAGATCCAATCGACAGCTTGTCCAAGCCCTCGGACAGATGAAGTACACTTGTGCTTGCATTGGGAGTGTAGCCAGAACCAGGGGCAAGGCAGTGCCGGTGACGAGCTGTAGGTTCTAGGGGCGTGGCCAGGCTTGTCGTTCTGTGAGGTCTGGACCAATCCTAGTGTTTATTTAAGTAAGGCGGGGCTTTTCTCGAAGTCGAGACAGATCCGGTTTCCACAGCCTGAGCGCGGGGAGACATTGGAGGACATTGAGCATGGTCTATCAAGTCTTTGACCAATCTTGGAGTTAGGGCGGGCTCAGGAGCGGAGTTTCAAGATGCCGGAACCAATAAGGATGTTCAGGTTGGAGGAAAGGCAAGCCGGCCTTGGAGATGGAGTCCAGTAAGGGCCAGGGCCAATCAAGACGAGGTTCTGAGGGACGGGATCGTCGGTGGCTGGGGTGGGGTGGGGGGGGACTTGCCGGTTTGGGGCGGTCCGGGGGTGTGGCCATGCCTAGATTGCGGCCGGAGCCATGTCTGCACCTCCTGTCCTGCAAATCCGGGAGGCGAACGCACACCTGGCTGCCGTGCACCGGCGCGCAGCGGAGCTGGAAGCGCGGCTGGACACTGCAGAGCGCAAGGTGCACGCCCAGGCTGAGCGCCTGGCACGCCACGACCAGCAGCTGCGCGCTGCCCTGGACGAGCTAGGCTGCGCCAAGGACCGGTGAGGCCCGGGGCCGGCCCGGTGGACTTCTCGGAGAAATGGGCGGAGGCGGAGCCAAGATTGGAAAGCAAGCAAGGGCAGGGGGAACCGTGTGCATTCAATGTGGAAGCTGGCCTGCTGGTGGGATTGAAAAAAGAAATACCAAAAAACTCGAATTAGTCATCAGTACGTAAAGTTGAGAGATGTGACCCAAGTGTGGATCTCTTAATTTCAAACAGGGCCCACTTTACCACACGCAGAATCAACTGGTACTGAGTGGCGCAGGGACCAATGACACCAGTCAGGCATCAGGAGCCATGGTAGGCTCTTGAGCAGGGGAGGATGGAATTATATCAACGTTTTTGAAGAGTCCTTCTGGCAGCTGAGGATTGAAAGGGATAAGACAAGCACCCAGAGAGGAGGGAGGAGCTTGGGCCCAGGTGGAAAATGATTAATTCAGAGCTAACGGGATGCATTCACTCATCTTTATGGAACATCTACTTTGTGTCAGGCACTGTGCTGGGTTAGCGCTTACGTCAATCGGTAAGACCTACACAGCCCTGCCCATAGGGAGTTCACAGTCCAGTGGGGAGACAGACACATCACTGGGTGGTTACAACACGAGTAGTTAAGGACTTTGAAGGCGGGGTTACATAGGGACCTGAGGGGTCTCAAAGGGAAAGCTTCCTGGAAGAGGAATAAGTGGAAAAAGATGTTGGGGCAGAGGGAACCACAAGAAGAGTGAGGTGCAGTGATGAAGGCTGTCTTAGCTTGGGCTGCCATTGGTGGTGCCTGTGGCTCAAAGGAGTAGGGTGCTAGCCCCATATGCCAGAGGTGGTGGGTTCAAACCCAGCCCCAGTCAAAAGCTGCAAAAAAAAAAAAAAAAAATACTACTATAAAATAGGTGGCTTAAACAACAGATTTATTTCTCAGTTTTGGAGGTGAAGTCTGAGAATAGAGTGCCAGCGGGGCCGGGCGTAGTGAAGGCTGTCTTCATGGCTTGGGGCTGCTGCCTTCTCCCTGCGCTCCCTGCCTCCTCACATGGCAGAAAGAGCCACAAGTTCTTTGGTTTCTCTTCTTATAAGGGTATATACTAATCTCTTTGTGGGGGCCCCTGATGATGACCTTATTGAACCCTAACTACCTCCCAAAGGTCTCATCTCCAAATACCTTCCCATTGGGGGTAAGGGCTTCAACATATGAATTTAGGGGAAGATAACACTGAGTCCAATAACATGAAGGACCCCAAGGCAGAGGAAAGAGACTTTACCCCTAAAGATTATAGGGAGCCTCAGGAGAGTCGGAGCAGACCCTTTGATGCCCAGGACTGTAACCACCTCATCTTGCCTTCTTGCCAGTGAGATTGCCACTCTCCGGGAGCAGCTGCTGACTTCTGAGGCTACTGTCCACAGCCTGCAGGCCGCTGTGCACCAGAGGGATGAGTTCATCAGACACTTGCAGCCCCGGGCTGAGCTGCTGCAGGACATCTGTCACTGCCTGCTGCCTCTGGCCAGGCTGTTGGCTGCCCTGGCTGAGGCTGAGCGCCTGGGACCTCTGCTAGCCAGTGACCCCAACCACCCACTCCCTGGTGTGCCTGGCCTATCCCTTGCTAATAGCACTGAGGAAGAAGGGGACATGGACCAGCTCCAGCCTGCAATATTTGGGACTACAGTGTGAATCCAGAGACAGAAAGCCACTGTTTGGGGTGTCCTTAGCAGTCACCAGTGTTCTGGAGGGGACCTCGTGGCAGAACCATAATCTTGCCAAGCATCAAAATAAGCCAAAAACTCAGTTTTCAAACAGACCCACAGGCCAAATGAGGATGTTTGATGCAGACAGAATTTTTTTTGTTTCTTGAAGTTCAAATCAATCATCCTTTGTAAAAATTGATAATGATCATACAGAAATCTGGATTTCTGGCAAGATGGGCACATGGCTTGCTTAGATCTGAGTCTAGGGTACCCTTTTATCTTGGTTTGAGTTTCAACTGGTCCCCTCACTTCTCTTAGGTTATCTGTCTGGCCCTTGAAGCATCTGAGTTTGAGAACTTTCCCTCTGTCTGGTGGAGACAGATGGTAGCAAGTTTCACATTATTTGAGTTGTTCTGTCCCTTTTTCTTATTTCTCCTGAGGCAGCCCCCATCTCAGGTCTGAAGTTTTTCATTACCCCAGATCAGAATTGAGAACCTCTAAACCTCATGCTTTTTGTTTTTTCCCCTTTTTCTTTTTTGTTTTTTGAGACAGAGCCTCAAGCTGTCACCCTGGATAGAGTGCTGTGGTATCACAGCTCACAGCAAACTCCAACTCTTGGGCTCAAGTGAGTCTCCTGCCTCCGCCTCCGCCTCCCAAGGTGTCCACCACAATGCCTGGCCATTTTTTTGGTTGCAGCCGTAGTCAATGTTTGGCGGCCTGGGCTGGATTCGAACCTGCCAGCTCAGGTGTACTGACTGGCGTATCTTAGCCTGTTGAGCCACAGGCACCGAGCCCCCATTTTGTTTTCTTAAACCATCTTACCACCAGAATGTAAGCTCCATAAGGTCAGGGATTTGTCTGTCTGATTCCCTGTTTGTCTTCAGAGCCTAACACATTCCAGGAGCCTCAGCAAGGTCTGTTGGTCCTGAAGGGAGCAAGTCCCTATTGCAGCCAGTCTAGCTTTTGTTAACAAGTAGCTATCTCATTTTTATATGCCTAGAGAATCTATTTTCTTAACTCCTTGTCATGCTGTCCTTCTTGGCCCAGGGCATCATGGCACCTTGCTTTTTGTCAAACCAGGAAAAGAAGACTTGTGCCTTTCATGCCTGGCCTGGACAGCAATAGTCCCCCAGCCTCCTCACTCAGGGAATGCTTACACCAGGAACAGGAACTGTTGGGGGTGGGGTGGGGTGGGGTGCAGAGTCTTTTTCAGCCCAGGTCAGTGGTCATCCCAGCCCTAAGGATGGCACTGCATGCACACTTGGCATCAAATGGTGACTCCCCTTAGTACAGTAACAATGGCCCCATTTTCTCTTCAGGATGAATAAAGCGGGGGACTGTTTATACAAAGGGGAGGCAGGCTAGGGCCTGTCTGGTTAAGAATAAACCAGATGATTTCTTGGCCTTCTTCATCTTCTTCCAAGCAGGGGTCTGAAAAGGTGGCCCTCTGTGTTGTGGTTCAGGTTGGAGCTCCCCTGGGTCTTGAGACATGAGATACAGTCTAGGACGCTTGTGTCAGGCACTCTAAACACGTGATCGTGTCTGATCTTTGCAGCACAGGTGTGCAAAGTGAGGCTCAGAAAAGTGAAGAGAAACAGTCTCCAGTTCTGAAGGGCCATGGCACTTCCAACATTAGTGGAGGTTCTTACTGAAATTTTTAACTCTTTTTAAAATGAGATGCCAGGCCAAGTGCAGTGACTCACACTTGTAATCCTGTGAGCCTCACACTCTGTGAGGCCAAGGCAGGAAGATCACTTGAGCTCAGGAGTTCAAGACCAGCCTAAGCAAGACCCAGACCTGGTTTGTATTAAAAATAGGAAAATTAAGGCTCGGCGCCTGTGGCTCAACGGGCTAAGGCGCCAGCCACGTACACCTGAGCTGGCGGGTTCAAATCCAGCCCCAGGGCCCGCCAAACAACGATGGCTGCAACCAAAAAATGGCCAGGCGTTGTGGCGGGCGCCTGTAGTCCCAGCTACTTGGGAGGCGGAGGCAGGAGACTCGCTTGAGCCCAGGAATTGGAGGTTGCTGTGAGCTGTGATGCTCTGTCTCAAAAAAAAAAAAAAAAAAAAGAAAAAGAAAAATTAGCCAGGCATTGTGGTGAGCACCTGTAGTCTCAGTTACTTGGGAGGCTGAGGAAGGAGGAGAACCACCTGAGTCCAGAGGTAGTTTGGTTGCTGTGAGCTAAGCTAAGGCCACAGGTAACAGTAAAAAAAGCGATGCCAAAACAGAATTATAAATCTTGTGATTACATTTTACAATTTGTCTATAGGTTAAAAAAAAAAAAATGGATGTTTTATAACATTAAAAAAAAAAATGAAGTTTTTCTCAGCCTACTCAATCATTTTGGATTCCAGTAAGCCATCAGAACTTCAGCACTGGCTCAGCACCTGTAGCTCAGTGGCTAGGTTGCCAGCCACATACACCAGAGCTGGTGGGTTCGAACCCCAACCCAGGCCTGCCAAACGACAACTACAACCAAAAAAAAAGCTGGGTATTGTAGCCTGTAGTCCCATCTACTTGGGAGGCTGAGGCAAGAGAATTGCTTAAGCCCAAGAGTTAGAGGTTACTGTGAGCTTTGACACCACAGTACTCTACCAAGGGCGACATAGCGAGACTGTCTCAAAAAAAAAAATTTTTTTTTTTAAACAGTAAAATGTCACTGTGGCACCTCATAAAACTGACAGTGTTACACCAGCTATGATCTGAACCATGGGACTGGGTACCTTGTAGATTAACTTCAAAGGCAACTTCCAACAACACAACTGCACTGTTAGATCAGGCTTTGAAAGCCTCTGATGATCCCTGGGGGTTCCTACTGTAGGCTGCAGGCTCCCAACAGGGCCTACATTGTTAAGTCCTGAGAAACCTGACCAACCTGGCCTTAAATTATGTCTGAAGCCTCTGTCAAAGGCCTTCTGTGAGATGGCCTTGATCTCTTGTGGTTTACATCAGGGCTCAGAGGGCCACTTCTTCTCTTGGTGCCATAGTCTCTGGCTCACCCAGCTTGTCATGCAAGAAACTGCCAAGTAATGCCTCAACAACAAAAATACTGTGACTGGCTCCCTAACTACCAGCTTTGCCATGGTTAATGCTGAGATGTCCATTGGGCTCAGTTCTTGGGTGTTCTGAGGACCTCCCACTGGATGTGGGCCTGAGTGGGAGACCTTGAGGTTCTAGGACCAGGGCTACCTGGAGTCCTTTTGATTTTTAATTGCTTGGCAATTCTGTAGGCCCTGGCTTTGGCCAAGCTGCCCATGAAGCCCAAAGAGGGGAAGAGATTCGCCCTGGGCCACACAGGAAATCAGGCTGCAAGCCTCTACCACCACAGCTTTGTTCCCTCCCAGGATACTTCAGACCCTGCAGGGCTGTAGCCTGTCCATCCTTCCTACCCACCTGGGCATGGTTCCATCCCAGGTCTCCACCCTATCCCTCCCAGCCCTGCCACCAGCCCCAGCACAGTGAGGGTTGCAGCTGGGGCCCTCCCAGTCTCCAGAGCCACTGTCCCCTAGCAACAGTCACACTAGGCAGGATGCACAGTGAACACTGGGCTCAGCAGGCAGAGTGTGGGGCACACACAGGCCAGGGGAGCAAGTGAGTGGCAAGTGCCCAGGGTGGGGCTGGGCGGCAGAGCAGAAGTTCCCCCTTGTTCTCTCCAGCAAGCTACCCATGGAGACCCAACCCGGCACAGACAGTGTGGACACCACTGTGGAGAAGCTCCGGGAACAGTGCCTGTCCTGAGGGGGCCTCAGGCATTCAGAGCCTAGCCAGGTGAGCTGATCATTTGCACTCTCCCACCCCAGCCCCCAAGATTATCATCTAACCATATCCCTGTCCCCTAGGCTCTTCCGCCGCCTAGACCAGGACAGGAGCAGATGCCTGGATGCGGGGGAGCTCAAGGGCCTGGCCCAGTTGGGATTGGTGCTGGTAGAGGCAGAGGGCCATGTGCAGTAACTGGACAGGGATGGCAGCGGGAGGCTGGACCTGGAGGAGTTTCTGCGGGCTCTGTGGGTGAGACCCCACAGACCTGGCATGTCTTCTGGGTGTGAGGCATCCGAGAGTGAGACCCAGAGAAGGGACCTGCTCAGGAGCTGCTGATATAAGGCGCCCACTCAAGGATGGCAGGCCCCTCTCTGTGTGCGCTCTCTGGGATGTGGGAGGGAGGGCTAGGGAGACCTGCTGAGCTCTGCTTCCAGTCTGCCTCTCCACAGCTCCCTACGTCCCAGGCCCAGAAGACAGTCATTGTAGCCGCATTTGCTAAGCTGGACCACAGTGGGGACGGTGTGGTGACAGTGGATGACCTCCGTGGGGTCTACAGTGGCTCCTCCCACCCCAAGGTGCAAAGCAGGGAGTGGACCGAGGAGGAGGTGCTCAGCCACTTCCTGGACAACTTCAACTCCTCTGAGGATGGGCAGGTGGGTGGCCCCACAAGCCCCCCCTCCACCTGAGGTAGCCCATCTGGGCCTCCAGTTCCCCCTAAAACACACTGTGTTCCCAGGTCACGCTGGCAGAATTCCAGGACTACTACAGTGGTGTGAGTGTCTCCATGGACACAGATGAAGTTTGTGGCCCTGATGACCAGTGCTTGGCAGCTGTGAGCAGCACCCTAGCTTAGCACCCCAGCTTAGCACCCCTCTCCCATCTGTAGCCAGGACCCTCCTCACCTGGGCTCTGAGCTGAGCAGGGCCCAGGTGAGGAAGAGGTGGGCAGGGGAATTGAGGTTGCAGAACCAGCTGAACCAGGTTCCTGCAATGCTACCAGACAGAGTTGGGATAAAGGCTCTCCCTGCCCACACTGTATTGACCTGAGGCCTCAGATGCCCCTGCCCCTCCTGTGAGCCCCTCGGTAGGGAGGCAGTGTGTGAAGGTGGCCAGTTGGGAGGCAGAGTGAGGACACCTGCCTAGATGTGGAGTACAAGGCAGGGGCCAGGTCCTCTGGCTTCCTGAGGCCCCTGGGGCATGTGGAAGGCCAGGGTTTTAGTTAAAAGTTTAATGTAGTTCCCAAATACATTTCATATGATAATCTTACATAAATGTTCCAAAACACATGGACATTATCTGGTTTTACTTGTCACTAGTTAGCTAAGGCTTAAAGCACAGAAGTGTGACTGATCTCTTGTGGGAGGCCTCTGCTATATTCCCGGATGCAGGTTTGCTGGGTTGGACAGTGCCAGCCAACCTTCAGCCTTCAGAACTCAGCCTTCTCTTCACCCTCCATTGTGGACCTCCTTTGCAGCCTCCCCAGGCAGAAGATGCCTGGCTGGCTCTTGGCTACACTATAGACTGGGGTAGGCACAGGTGCCTGTTTCTATGTGCTACGTGCATGGGACAGCCTGTTGTCCAAGGCCAGCCCCTGGCCTGGCAAAGGCCTGGCTAAGGTCCTCCTCAGATATGCCCCTGGCCCCAGTCTTGGGGACAGTGATGTCTGAGGCTGGGCAGGAGGCAGATTTGTGCCTGGGGCACAATGATATGTGAACCACATGATGTGAACAGGGATAAGGGTGGGGAACCCTCCCCATCCAGGAACCTTTTTCCAGATAGGCACTTTCCAAACCAGGCCAAAGGCCCAACCCTCAGTACTCCATGACTTAGCCTGGAGGAACCTAGGGTGAGAAACAAGCGAGGGTCCAAACCCCCAGAGCAGCCTGACCCCTCACTTCAGAGGCCAGGACCTCAGAAGGAAAAGGTGATGGGGCTGTGCCTTCTCAATGCTTGAGGGCACATTAATTGAAGAAACTAAAAATAAAGCCTTTGAAAATAAAAAGAAAAAAGATCTGCAAAATATAAACCCCAAATCAGAATATGAGAAGTGGGAAATAAAGAGAGTAGTTCAACTGTCCACAAGGCCCAGTGTGTAACACTTCCATGAGCCCCCAAGGCCAGGCTGCTGGGAGGAGGGAGCTCGGCAGGTAGGTGGGGGTGGGGAGGGAGCCCCAGGCACAGCAGAGGGCCAGCTGCTCCCCATAGGGCAGGACCCTACAGCAGGGCAGGAGATGTGGGTAGTGGATAGCCCAGAGGCTCTAGATGGACACAAAAGGTCGAAACACGAAGGGTAAAGTAAGGAGGTCTCCAATCCCAGTAAGAAGCTGTTACAAGCCTTAATGTGCCATTTCAATTCAAAGGAGGGGAGGGAAGAAATGTTCTTTTTTGTTTTGCTCATCAATATGATGAGGTCTCATGTCCCAAACCACATTCAGGCAGTTTCCAAGTCTGCTTTGAACAGGATGTGCAGCTCCAGACTGTGGCCCACCCAGCAGGGTTTGGCACCCAGCCCCCCTCCATGCTGCCTGCGAGGAGGAGGTGGGTGGGCAGACGGACAAAGCAGCAGCCTGGTGTGCGGCCAGCCCAGCCGCTATGTGCTCCCAGCCGTCTGCCCATCTCCTTCGTCGCCAGCACCTGCAGGGAAGCAGTAGCCCCTTACACTTGGGCCTGGCCCACCCAGGAAAGAGCCTGGACTTCTCTGGTCAGGCCAACCCTGCCCAGAAGTCACTGGGAACCTGCAAACCAGCCCCTTTGAGCTCCCCCAAGTAGGGACTGCCTGGCTCACCTGCTCCACTAGCCCCTGAGGGAGCCAGGACATCGTCATCATCGCTGTTGTCCTCCTCATTGGATGGGGCTGCCCCAGGCTCAGGGGCAGGCATCCTGGCCTCCTGTTCCTGCTCTGCACGGCTGCGCAGGGCCAGGATGCGGTGGTGCAGGGCTGCATACAGCTGGCCTGTGTCCTTGGAGCTGGCCTGGGGGATACAGGGGCTGTAAGGCCCTCGGAACTCTAGTCCTCTACCCGCTTGCCTGGGAACAGAAATGCCAGGTCCTTAGGGGCTGGGAGGGTCAGGCAGGTCAGTGCGGGCCTGTGGCCCCACAGCTGGTGGATATGCCGTCATCTGTCCACACGACACAGGACAGAGGTGACTTTCCCATGGGGGTGTTCACCCTGAACACCTGACCCCATTTCAGCCAAGTCCCAACAGTTCCTCTGGGCTGGGAAAAGGAAGATGACCACCATGGATCAGGGCTTCCAGAGGCTGTCCCACAGAGAGTCCACAGCAAGTAGGAGGAACCCACCCCTGTGTCGTAGGCACTAACTATAGCGTACTCCCCTCATCCTTGCCCTGCCCAACAGTGGACTGAAGCGCTCCAGCCCTAAGGCTGGTACTGGGCCTGGGCTCTGAGCCTTCCCCAGCACTATCCTCCCTCCACCAGCTTCCCCCAGGGGCTCAGAGACTGTACCTGTGCTGTTGCCACCACCACATGGCCCAGGGGGGCTTGTTAGGAGATGCCACTACTGCCTCTTCTTGCTCTGGAGAAAGGCCCTCCCTGCTCACTCACTCACCTCCCCAGGGGGCCCACCTTCCATGTCTATACCCAGACTAACACCCCTTACCACCTATGGTGCCCAGTGTGCCAAGAAGCCACAGTGTGGCTGGTGGGACGAGATGTGTAGCCCCTCCCTTCCCAGGCACCTCAAAGGAGCGCTGCCATCCTCTGGGAGCTGTGCTGGCCACTCCTCTTCCCCAGAGGCTGGCGGCTGTGAGGGGCATCCTGGGGCAGCTCACCGAGATGAGGAAGACCTTCACACCCTGGTCCTCGGTGTCCATGGCTGTAATACGAATGCCCTTCTCGCTGGCCTTGTCGATCTGCATCTGAGCCCACAGCTTGGTGTTGAGGATAAGCCGTAGGCTCCCCTGGGTCCGCATCACTGCAACCAAGGCACTGAGCTCCAGCCTCTGTCCCTCCCACCTCCCAAAACAGACACCTAGAAGGAAACTGAATATCACAGGGCAAAAGCCCATTGACTCTGAAGACCCCCAGCCCCAGCACCACCCTGCTCCCCCAGCATGAAGGTTATGGTAGGGCAGTGGCCTCACAGGCTGGCAATGCAGACCAGAGGCCACATACAAGTCGTGGAGGATTTTATTCAGTCCACACAGGCAAGCATCAGAATAGGAGTACCATTGGGGAAGAGATTAGACAGGAGCAGGAGGTGGGCCCCTAGAAGGGGGGCTGCACACTTGTGATGTGTGTGTTCTGCATGTGACATATGCCATGACAGGAAGTGACGCCCTCCTGACTGTCTCCATGTCTGCTGGGTCAAGCCCCGCCCCCTGTACTTTCATCAGAAGGTGGACTAAGGCTACAACTCAGACCTACTACTGAGAGGGACCTGGGAAGCAGATGGTAGAGGGAAACAGGACAGCCTTATTTTTCTGACAAGTGTGACACCTGCTTACTCTCCTGTTGGCTACCTCTGCCCACTGGAATAGGCCTGGAGAAGATTAGAAGCTCCTCACGCTGCTGGGGTCCAGCAATCCCATCTCCCCAGATGTAAGTGCCCACTTCAGAAGCAGAAAGACAGGGGGCCTGGGACTGCTCTGAGGGTGAGGAGGCCATAGCCTGACGACCCAGGCAGAGGGGATGACCTGTGCACTCAGGCACTACACTCTTTGTTCACACATATTTGAATGTTTACACAAGAAAAAGCAAAGTCAGAGGATGTCCCTGGGGGAGATGAGAGCAGTCCCGGCCTAGAGGGACCCTCCTTATCTCTGTTCCAATCTGGGGAGTGTCTCTGAATCAAGGTGTGTGAAAACTTTGCTTCAAAGGGGCTACTTGAGCTACTGCTGGGCTTGAAATTCTGCAAAGACCAAAAGACACTTTGGTAAAAAATAAAAGAAAAAGAAGGACATGCACATCATTCAAATGTACACGCATATGTGCTCTGTGTACACATGCATACACTCATTTTATAACAAGTTATATAAGGACAGCCCCAGTAGCATTATCTATGACAGTAAAAACATCAGGAACAGGTTAAATGCCCATCAATAGAGAAAAGATGGATGTCAACAGAACATCCATGTAAGTTTTTCAAAAACCATCATTATTTTAAAGGGAAAATAGTGACCTGAGAAGATGCTCATAAAACAGCAAGTGAAAAGAGCAGAATAAAAAACTGCCCTGTTTTGGCCAGGTATGGTGGCTCACACTTATAATCCTAACACTCTGGGAGGCTGAGGCAGGAGGATCCCTTCAGCTCAGGAATTTTGAGATCAGCCTGAGCAAGAGCAAGACCCCATCTCTACTAAAAATAGAAAAACTAGCCAGCCATTGGATGGGTGTGTGTAGTCCCAGCTTTTGGGGAGGCTGAGGCAGGAAGATCACTTGAGCCCAGGAGTTTAAAGTTGCTGAGGGATAGGCTGACACCAGGGCTCTGTATCTGGGTGACAGAGTGAGACCCTGTCACAAAAGAAAACAAACAAAAAAACCAACAACAAAAAACAAAACCACCACAACCAAAAAAACCAAAACCAAACACACACAAAAAAACCCTCTGCCTTATTTCCTTAAAAAAAAACAAGGACCACAAAACAGGAGGAATGGACTACCAAAACATAATCAGCTGAGATTTCTCTTTATAAAGAAATCATAGTTGATCTTCAACTTCTTCTTTATTCCTTTTTGCCATAAAACTCCCATTTTATTGTCAGAAAACCAGTTTAAAAATTGCTGAAGACTTCTATGTAATTTGATACTAAGTCAGGGAGGGGCAATAGCTCTAGACCTGGTGCTGAAGGTTTTGTGTGTGGCTTTCCTGCTCCTCTACTCCGACAAGCACCAGGTCGCAATATCCCCCTTCATCCCTCTCCATGGGGCCCCACCACAGACCCTTCCAGGAGCCCTCAGCAGCTCACCCAATCGGGACTGTAATGTCCCGTCGTCGGTTGATGCCATGTCGTTGAGCCTGAGCAGCCCCCGTCCTCTCTCCACCCATGACTGTGAGGTCTTGTCAAAGACAAACAGCTTACACTGGATCTGGAACACACATGGTGGCCCTTACTGAGCAGGGAGCCTAGCTGGATGTTCTGCTGAGGATGGACCCTGAGAGTAGTGTCCTTCTAACCCACACATTTAACCTGCATGGACTTCAAGGTCAGCAGACTCTGGCTTGGGGGACACATCTGGCCCTTGGCCAGTTTTCTATTCTGTCATCAAGCTTGAAAGATTTTATATTTTAAAAGGGGTATTAAAAAAAAAAAAGAACCCAATCATTAAGGAAACACACATCAGAATCACAGTGAGATGTCACTTCACATCTGCTAGTGTGGCTATAACCATGTGGAGAAACAGAGATCCTATTCACTCCTAGTGGGGATGGAAAATGGTGCAGCCGCTGTGAAAGACAGTCTGGCAGTGCCTCAAAGAGTTAAACATGGAGCTACCACATGGCCCAGCAATTGCACTCTGAGGGATCTACCCAAGAGAAAGGGAACATGAAGGAAACATGTGTTCACACAAAAACCTGTATGCAAATGTTCATAGCAGCATGATTCATTAACAGCCAAAAAGTAGAAATAAGCCAAGTTATCAACTGATGAATGGGTAAACAAATGTGGTCCATCCATATAATGAAACAGGTTCAGTCATAAGAGAGGAGGCTATGACATAAGCTACAAAATGTAGCCTTGAGAACATTATGCTGAGTGAGAGAAGCCAGACACAGAAGGACACACAGTGCTATTCATACGAAATGTCCTGATTATCCACAGAGACAGGAAGTCAGTCAGTGGTTGTCAGAGGCTGGGGGAGTGAGTAGGGAGAGACTGCTGACAGGAATGGGGTTTCTTTGTGGGGAACAGAGATGTTCTACACTAGATTGTAATAATGGCTGTACAATTCTATTAATATACTTAAAATCCACTGAACTGCATGATTTAAAATTATATCAGTAGGTGCAGTATATCTCAATAAGGCTGTTTTATTTATTTTGAGATAGCATCTCACTCTGTCACCCTGAGTAGAGTGCCATGGCATCACAGCTCACAGCAACCTCAAACTCTCCGGGGTTGAGCAATCCTCCTGCCTCAGCTTTCCAAGTAGCATACATCATTACACCCGGCTAGTTTTTCTATTTTCAGTACAGACAAGGTCTTGCTCTTGCTCAGGCTGGTCTCGAACTCCTGAGCTCTGTTTATCCAATGCCTCGGCTTCCGGGAGTGCTAGGATTATAGGCGTGAGCCACCATGCCTGGCCAATAAAGCAACAACATATGACAAAGACCATATGTAGTCCTTCACAGAGAAATGCAGTTCCCTTCAAGCTAATCTTTCTCAACATGATTACATTAAAAACAGTGAGTGGGGAAAAAAGCAGTACCATTAAAAATTCCACAGTACTCTATATGATTTATATAGACATATCTGTATGTGTCCAGAGAAAGGAAGGAGATGGACATTGCCCACCAAATCCAGCCAGCTTGGGAGCCAGCTTGGGAGGTGGGAGAAAGGAAGCTGATGGGACATTGCCCATCAAATCCAGCTCAGGAGAGAGGGGAGGAGCGTGGGAGACATGGCTGGGGGGGTAGGGGGTGAGCTTGAAATTCTGGCTGCATCTGATTTTCTTCCTCTTGAGAGAAAATGATTACACTTATTAATTCTGGGTGACAACAGGAAGGTGTTTGTTCCCACAGTCTTTGTCATTTCCCGAACCATCAAGAATATCTCAAAACAGATCCTCCGGCTCTAAAACCAAAACAATACCAGAAGTCCCGTCTCAAGCTAAGCTCTCCACAAGAGCCCCCCCATGAGGCTATAGGGTATAGGCCAGTGGCCCACAAAGGGGAGGCCCAGGTGCCAATACAACCCTTGAGGGTAGGACCCCAGAAACACAAAGGACCTTGAAGAACTAGGCCTTTGGCTCCCTCACCTGTAATACGTTGCTCTCCGCCTCTTCCCCGGTGATGACTTCTACTTTTTCCAGCAAACACTTCCGTGCCGTGGCCTTGGTGTAGGCGGCTGCTGACTCGGCCAGGGACTCTGAAATGTTATTAGCTAAACAAGACTGACTATTTGGTAAGGCGAGAGTGTATAGCTTTATAGGAAACTGAGAGGCTGGTCCAGGAGCGCCAGACACAGTGGCCAGAGTGGACTTTGGACACAGGCCAAGATGTTTAGCCTCAGGATGTGCAAGGAGACTGCTCAGGAGCTGCCAAGTGTGGTTCTGGACCCTGATTTTCCCATGCAGCACAAGACAGGACAGGGAGACTCTCCTGTGCCTGCTGCTTCAAAGTATAAAGGGTGCGATGGCACCTCACCACCCTCCTCACTGCTGCTCAAAAACACAGGCCCACATGTTCTTTAACACAGATGCCTGTCTATTCACTGCAGTGCACAGCCCCGAAGGCCATGGCCACTGCATACAGACCATTCAGTAGCTGGTTTACACATCATCCTTACTGCAGGGAAGAGTCGGTTCCCTCCTCCCTCCCAGGCAGGGTGTGTATGAACGCAGTGTCCTCTGATCACCCATTGCCATGGGGAAACAAGACTATAACATACCTTTCTCAGGGGTGGCCTCCTGGGAAGAAGATTCGGACCCAGACTCAGCAAACACGTTTTCTCTGTTGGCATCTGAACTGATCTCATTCAGTTTGGGGGGGCTCTGAAGGGAAACAAAGAAACATGGGGGACACATGGCTGCTGAATGGACAGCCTTTGAGTGGGGACAGAAGCTCTGGGGACACCTCTGCCTAGCCCCTGATGCCATGTGCTCCCTGGCCACCCCTGAACACTTCATGTGAACATTCCCTAACTGCCTTGAAGCTCCTGCACATGGTATCTCAGGCGCTGTCAGAGGGTGAGTGTCCCCAGTCACCTTCATCCACACAGCTGTGGGAGGTAAGGCTTTGAATATTTCTTTGAATACTGAATATAATAGAAAAGGGTAGTAACTGAAGCCAGAGAAGACAGCAGGATGTGCCTCATTAATTTAGTACAAAGTGAGACAAAGATGGAAAAGGTGGCCCCACATAATCACAATCAAAGAAAAGAAACAAATAGAAGGAACAGGCAAACCATTCCAGAACCCTCTCCTAGGCTTACTGGGTTCTCTGGAGCTCTTTTGTGCTCCAAAGCCTTGGCTGTGGTGTGTGACCATGGAAGCAGGGAGGCCACAGCCCTGTCTGCTGGCACAGCTGGCCTGTGTAGGCAGAGAACACCGAGGGCCTGTCCTCTTTTGGGCTGCAGTCTCACAGTCTAGATCGGGCTAGCTTCTCCTGGCTCGAAAGGGTTAAGGGTGGCCCAGCAGCAGATGACTAAAGACTTCTGCCTGATGGCTGCAATCCCAGCTGGCCTGGCAGAGAGGAACTGTGGCCCCCGACTGCCAGCACAGCACCATGGCCTCAAGGAAAGTAAACCCATCTTGGGATTAAGCTGGCTCCTGGGCTGCCAGAGCCAATGACCCTGGCCTCGCCTTCCAGCGGAGTCTGAACCAGGTCTTTTTTCCCTTACTTGCAGCTGAGAGTGTCCCAACTTTACAGGAGACAATGCAGTAGCCACATTCTCGACACGGGCCTTCTGGTCTCCAAGAGCAGTCCCAATGTGGCAACTCACCAAAACTCGCTCACTCATGTTCTGGCCAAACACGAATTTGTTGCTGGAAGCATCGGCACTATTGGTCGAGTTCTCTAAACTGAAGAGAAGATGTGTAGTGAGTGCAGAGACACCAGGTGGGTGTGGACAGGCAAATGAACATTACACACAGATGCAGGCACATGGGTGCACAGGGCACAGCCCACAGGCCTCCTGCTGTGTGTGCCAGAGACAGGGTCCACATGTGTCTGCGCCTCACTCCGCCAGATGAAAACATGGATCTGTAGCTTGTCTTGATGAAGGGTCCCAGTGGAACTAAGGAAGCCCATGTTCTCCCCGCTCTTCAGGCCTATCTCTCAGGCAGGTCACACTTTCTCCTCAAACACCTGGCAGAGCAGCTGGGCCATGTGTGAGCACCACCACATAAAGTGCTGATCGAGGGCAAGGCAGGGTCTTTACCCCATATGCCCATGCTGAAGGTAAAGGGGCACTAGGGGTTTTGAAACCTTGCAGCTGATGGAAAGCAACTGAGCTGCCACTGGCTCATTCAGGTCTGTTCTGAGCAGGAGGTCTATATGACAGAGGCCACCTCAAGAGCCAGGCTGTGTCTTTCACATGCCCCTGGACAACCCCACAGAACTCTGGTCTAGCCTCAAGTATCTGTCCAATCCTAGGACAAAGCCCATCATCCTGGCCTGTCCATAGCTGTGCCCAGAGGGTGACCTGGATCCTGAAGGCATCTGTTTCCCCTGGAACTGTCTGGGTTTTGGTCCAGGTACCAAGGCTCCTGGGCCTGAGGATCGTGGGCACCTCTGTTGCAGGGAACTTCCCCAAACACTTGCACTACCATGCTAAGGCTGACCACTAGGCCAGAGACATATACCTGGAACTGATATACTGAAGGAAATAGTTTGTTGCAGTTGGCATTTCTGAACTGGGGTGTCCAGCGTTTTCCATGTCAGCTTCATCAGTGTTCTCATTCATTAGCTGGAGAATGGAGAAGACACTTGCTACTCAGAGAATGGCAGGGCCTGGAACTCTACAGCTCAGTCTCCCTGCACAAGCCAAGCTGCAGGTGGGGTGCAGGATGCAAGCCCTCTCTCTCTCTCTCTCACACACACACACACACACACACAGAGGCATGCATGCATGAGTACTGTCGGGGGAGAGGGGGGCGGCTGTAGTCAATGCTATCACTTCCTGCTTTCAACAGTTAACACATAAAAAAGTACATAAAGCACCAGGGAACTTTTTGTACCTTGTTGTAGAATACTACCTACAAGCTGGCATCTTGCTGGCATTTTTGTCAATGCCTCTGCACCAAGAACATAGAAAGTTTACAAGCAGTATTTTAAGAAGTTTACTATAAACATGAGAAAAGCATCACCTCCTGAGGGCTTCTTTTACACTGACTGCTATGACAGGAGGGCAGAGGCCCAGGGGGAATAAGACCAGAGCTCAATGTGCTCTTGACAGGTGCTGGGGCTGACTGAGAGACTCTGAAGCCCACACAGAGCCTTACACATTGGGTCTACCCCAATTTCAAAGCAGCTATCCCCCCCCTCCAGGCACAGACTCAACAGAGTCTAAGGTCCAGTAGCCAAGCTCTTCCTGCTTCCTCTCTGGAGGGAACAGCTACCAAGGGAGTTATACTTTTGGTTTCAAGCCACAGCAACATTCACTGACACCCATCTCAGCAGTTTGTGCTTCTGATGCACAGTAAGCAACAGGGAGGAAGAGGAAAACTCAATTGCTTCTTACACTCTAGGGAGGTCTGTTTCCTTATTTCGAGATTCTTCCCAGTTGGCACTACTGATGGCTGGGCCAGTTTGTTCTCTGTGGGGCCATCCTGGGCACTACAAGATATTGCCCAGGATCCCTGACCTCTATCCACTCCACGCCAGAAATGTCCCCTACTTGTGATGACCACAAATGCCTCTGGATAAGGCCATGATACTGTCTCGTAGTCTTCTAAAGAAGTTCTTGCCAGACGAGCTGCTGGAAGTGCCACAGAAGGTCCTATGCCTGTGGCTGGGAGAGCTGGTGTTGCCCAGCCCTGGTCTTCCCAGAGCCCCAGCACACGGGTCCAGGGATGTTCCCTGCCACTGCCAGCCTTTCCTGACCTGTCTCCAAGTCTCCAGACTAGACCATCACACCTGGAGGGAAGCTGAGAGGTGACAACTTTGCTGTTGTCTTTCAGGAAAGAAAATGGAATCGTTTCCCGCACAAGTGATTCTGTTGCCCAGGGGACGATTGACATCTGTCGTCACAACTGGGAAAAGGGGGGACTCCTGGCATGGAGTGGGTGGGGGCCAAGGACATTGCTCAGCACCTACAGTGCCCACAATGGTCCCTTAGAAAACCAAGAATGATCTACTCCAAATGCTGTTAATGCTGAGATGGAGCAACCCTGAAAAAATCTCTGGGGCAATGTGGAAAGTGCTAATCATGCTGTCTACTCTCTTCTCTGCTATGAAAATGTGAGTTCTCAGGGCTAAGCATGATCAGCTGCTCCCTATCCCCTGCCTAGGGAGCACGAGACAGCCTGACTTGAGAAGCCACCGCAGGTGGGAACTCTGCAGCCTGGCGGCTGGGCGGGGGTGTGCCAGGAACTAAGGAAAGTGGGAAGCATGCAGAGCAGCAGCTGGCTGTGCTGTGACTCACAGAGCTGCCCCCCTCCTCCCCATCCACTACTTTCCTTTGTGTAACTTGGGGGAGGCACAGCCCATAGCATACCTTAACTCTGTCCCTCAAGTTCTGCCCAAATACGAAGGTCTGCTGTGCAGCTTGTTCTTTTTTCTCACAGTTTTCTTCCTCATAAGTATTGCCAGATTCATTTTTCTGGGGTTCTTTCTCCTATTTAAAAAAACAACACCACCACAACAAAACACAATAACCCCCGAAAGGTGATATACTCAGCAGATAAGTAAGACCCCAGGTGATGCCATTCCACCTTGTTTACTCCAGTTCTCCTCTGGGCAGAGGTCCCCGGTAAGAGTCAACTTGAGACTTGTCCTGGGACCAGCCTTGCCAGCAGCCTGTGATAGAGGTTCCCTGGGTGGGGCCCTGAGGTCACCAACCACAAGCTGCTGGCTACCTTCACAGGCACATGGATTTGTTTTATACACGTGGGAATCAACATGAGAGGGACAGGTTTGGGTACCTAGAAGCCACATGGCAGAGACTGGTCTCTACTCCTGAAGGCCTCTGTGAGGCCAAGATCTCCAGGGCTCCCACCAATGCTACAAGGCTGCTTTATTGAGATGCTTTTTATCAACATTTGCTTGGAGTCATATTTGTTTCTGATATAAAAAAAGCCCCCGTTGGGTATGGCAGCTCACACTTATAATCCCAGCAATTAGAGAGGCCAAGGTGGAAGGATCACTTAAGCCCAGGAGTGTGAAACCAGACTGGGCAACACAGTGAGACCCTGCTTCTACAAAAAAATTTAAAAATTAATTAGCTGGGAGTGGTAGCACAAACTTGCAGTTCTACTTCTTGAGAGTCTGAGGCAGGAGGATTGCTTAAGCCCAGGAGTTGAAGACTGATCTACTGGGCTCCAGCCTGGGCAATAGAGTGAGAGGATGTCTCTTTAAAAAAGGGGCGGGGGGGCAGTGCCTGTGGCTCAAGGAGTAGCCGAAAACCGCAACAACAATAACAAACAAAAGTGGGGAGTGCTGGGCACAGTGGTTCACACCTGTAATCTTAGCACTCTGGGAGGCCAAGGTGGGTGGGTTAAGTTTAGGAGTTCAAAACTAGCCTGAGCAAGAGCAAGACCTTGCCTCTGAAACAAAAACAAACCCCCACCCCAAAACAAACAAAAAAAATACTAGCTACACTTTGTAGTGAGTACCTAGAGTTCCAGCTACTCAGGAAGCTGAGGCAGGAAGATCACTTGAGTCCAGGCGTTTTCTTTTTTTTTTTTTTCTTTAGAGACAGAGCCTTACTTTGTTACCCTTGGTAGAGTGCCGTAGCGTCACAGCTCACAACTACCTCCAGTTCTTGGGCTTAGGCAAGTCTCTTGCCTTAGCCTCCCAAGTAGCTGGGACTACAGGTGCCTGCCACAACACTCGGCTACTTTTTGTTGCAGTTTGCCAGGGGCTGGGTTTGAACCCACCACCCTCGGTATATGGGGCTGGCAACCTACTCACTGAACCACAGGCACTGCCCCTGAGCCCAGGGGTTTGAGGTTGCTGTGAGCTAGGCAGATGCCACAATACTCTAGCCTAGGCAACAGACTGAGACCCGGTTACAAAAAAAAAAAAAAGGGAAAGAAGAGATGGGTAAAGAAAATACAATGCAGCTGTAACCAACAGAGAGACAGGTCTTTGACATGAAATGAAGTCCACTATACACTGACTGGAAGAAAAAGTCAAGTTGTGGGATATAGAAGTGTGATCCAAAAGCAAACCCAATCCTAAGTCTATGTATTTAGAAATGTCCAGGATAGAAAACAGGAGAGAGAATTTAAACTATTAAAAGGGCTAAATTAACTGGATGGTATCTTTCACTTGTTACTTTAAAAACTTTCTCTATTGTTTAAAAATTTTTTTTTTTTGCAGTTTTTACTGTTTCTGGCCAGGGCTGGGTTTGAACCCACCACCTCTGGCATATGGGGCTGGTGCCCTACCTCCTTTGAGCCAAAGGCGCTCCCCCTGTTTGAATATTTTTAACATGCAGGCCTGACTTTTGTAACTAACATTAATAGATTCATTTATCTTGGGATAATGGAATATTGAGTTGCTAGTTCTTTATACATGTTTTTCTTACACTACAAGGTAAGAGCTGTAGTATAATTTGAAATTTAAAAAGTTTTTTGGGCAGATGCTCTAGGGATGTGTATGATGGACAAAAACACAAGGCAGGATTCTCCCAGGAGATGAGACAATACCTGAAGACTGTGAACTCCAGGTGAGCAAGGCTGCAGACAGCCCTGATGCCACACAGTGCTTCTGCAGGGCAGGAAAGACTACCGAGCCCAAGGAAAGATGGGTCACAGCACAAATTATACTTTCTGGAACACATTTAAAGAGTTTAAATGTGTTTCTACTGTGCTCTCTATAAATTTTGCTGATGACTTCACACTGAAGCCTCATGCCTGTACAAGAGTGAGCATGGCCTTTTAAAATGAAACACTATCTGTATGTGGCAATCTGGGAGTCCTCAGAGGACAGACCAATCCCCAGCTCCACTGCAGGTCATAGGGAAGACACTTAGCAGAAACCCATGCCCGGCCCTTGGTTTCTGGGTGCTATGTTCCCTGTTCACCCTCTTACTAGTGCTGTCCCCAAGTAGGCAGAGCCCACAGAGTCACCTGAGGTGGGGGACGCAGGAAGAGATGTCAACAGCCAAATGTTTCTTTTCTTTCTTTTTTTGAAATAGAGTCTCATTATGTCGCCCTTGGTAGAGTGCCATGGGTCGCATCACAACTCACAGCAACCTCAAACTCTTGGGCTCAAGTTACTCTCTTTTCTCAACCTCCCAAGTAGCTGGGACTACACGCACCGGCACAACGCCCGGCTACACAGCCAAATGTTTCTGACCACACAGTATGTTTACAACCTGATGAGACCTTTTAAAAGAACTTAATGGTACTAACAAGCAAATTCTGACATCTGTAATCAGTCTGAGTGCGTACACATGTGTGCATGTGTGTGTGTGTGTGTGTGTAGTGGCTCTTCCCCACTTTCCCAATGAAAGGATCTGAAGTCTAACCTTGGCTGCTCCCACGTTGGCCACCCCAACCCATAAGCCCTACTACTAGAGGCTGCCTCCCATAGCTCATGGTCCTGACAGGCACTGTGTTAGTGTGTGCCATGTCTGTGGATGGCATGGAGAAGCAAAGGTCATGCTTGGGCTGCTGCTGCAAAGGCCAGAGAAGGGCACACGCAGTCAGCCACACCAATGTCAGCAGACCAGGTAGTTATGGGACAGCATGGTGAAACCTCTGCATGTAAACCACATGCAGAGCCACTGATGGGTGTGTGGCATGTGGGGCTCCATCCCAGACCCACATGGCTTTGGGAAACCGGGAGGGACACACCTGGGAACTGGGAGTAGCAGCCAGGAGACCCTGCAGCATGGAAACTGACTTCGGCTCCCAGGGGTGTCCAGCCTGAAGAAGGGAAATGGAGAGGCCCGACCTCTGAACTCAACGCTGGTAGGGAGCACACTTGTCTGCATTGCTGAGGAAGGGTTAGAACCAATAGGAAAGCGACTCAGGCAGATGGGGACCAAGCTGGTGCTGCCTACGTGGCCTGTGTACCCACCACTGGGAATGCTGGAGGAGGACAGGATGGGCTGGGTCACTTCTAGGTCTCCCTCCAACTCAAAAACTACACACCTGAGCACCATGAACCCTGGCAAGCCCAACTACTGAAGCTCCCAAGTAGCAGTATGGTGGAAGTGCTTTTAGGGGGGCCCCCTCAGGGATATGGTTTAAATTTTAATTGTAAATGGTCATTTTCACCAATTGAGCTTGGGCATCTACTGGAGGTCGAGGGCATAAAACCACAGGCCACTGAGATGGATGGAGCAGAAAGCAGACACACAGATTTCCAGCCAGCTTTCACACAGAGAGGCCATGGGGTATGTTTTCACAATCTGGACTCTAAACCCATCTCTACCAACCTCAACAGCAGGCTCGTTATCAAATGTCCCTTATTAACAATGGCTGTGAAACACACTGCCTTAGGCCTATATCATGAAGGACTTTTACCCCTTAAATGAACTATTTCTGAGCTGACTTCCCTGGCAAACTTTTTCAATTAGAATTGGGCACTCATGTGAGTCCCCGAGCGACTATCTGGGTTTGGGACAGAAAAGGGAGCAAGCTGTTTTGACATGATAATTGCTGCAAGACACTCATCTGCCAGCCGTCCCTCTGCTTTAGTGACTCCACAGAGCACAGTGGTCCAGGTGCCCCAGCAGGAACACTCTGGCCAAGCATGCTTGTGGCACCATTCTCTGTGACTAATGGAGAAAGACCAGTCTTGGCAGTCTAGTAATTTGGTTCATCAGTTATGATTACTCACTAAGACCACCGAGCAAATCCGGGAATCCTTAAAACAGGCTCACGTCGAAACTGCACAGAACAGGTAAACAGTCCACGCATTCAACAGAACCCCCAAAGCATCACTCTACCACCCATGCAGGACCCACTTACCTCAAGTGTGCGTGCCTCGTCGGCAGATTCAGAAAGACTCCTCTGAGCAGTGTTTCCGGGTGATGCTGCTGGCGCTGGCCCTGTGCAGTCTGCTGGAATGCTAAGCCCGTTGGTGCCACTGTTGGGGACTGTAGTGGGGAGGGAGGAAGAGGGCAGGGAACACTCAAGAGAGGCACCTCCTATCCCTGCTTGCTGAGGAATTGGACCTTGCCTAGAACACCCTCCTAGCATATGGGCCCCAGTTAGGGCCTTTTTAAGGAAAGGACCTCATGTCTCTACGAAGAGCCATAAATTCTTAGGTTAAGAAAACCTATCTTATCTTTATTTCAAAAAGAACCATGTGACTTTTCAGTGTGTCTAAAAGCATTACTGCTAACTAAGGGGGGAAAAAAGCAGAAAAAGAAAATATATTGGGGGAACAATTCTTTATGAGTGTTCCTATTAAGGACATCGTGCATTTTCCCCTTAAATAGTTAAAGAGTTTATGACACACACAATTTTAAACCTGGCTTTGACTGTTTAGCATTAGATTAAAATAATGTCCCATGTAACTAAAAACCCTTCAGAAATACAAACTATTTCCCTGTGTCAGATGCTGAGTTGCCTCAAAAGAAAAGCTAATAATTAGTGTTAAGAAAATTAAGGACTAATTCGACACTACTACCTCTCTGGATAGAATGGAAGTGCAGTTTTAGGAGCTACATCTAAATCTAAAGGTTGGTAAATAAGGTAAAAATGCACATCTAACCAAAAGGACTCTTCACATCTCTTAGATTACCTGTAAAGAGACAAGGCTGATGCTTTATATGCAAACATGCAAATCTAAACATTCCCAGGAACTGGCCCGATTTCATGGAGACAAGAGAACAAACAGAGCCCATTTCCCCACAGTCATGTGGGTGGAGACTGTGGAGGTGCTTCTCTCTCCTCCTCTGTGGGCCTCGCAGGCTGGAGGGAACCAGAAGCATGTGGCTGATTTAAGGATCACCTTCCCCTAGCTCTCTGTATTTCTGGGTTCTCACCTGCGCTGAGAACACTGCTGTCTCAGGTGTGACTTCAGAACTGCTTTACCCTGCTGTCTGAACCTAGGTGTCAGGGCCGCTGATTCTTTTTTTTTTTTTTTTTTTTTTATGAGACAGAGCCTCAAGCTGTCGCCCTGGGTAGAGTGTTGTGGCATTACAGCTCACAGCAACCTCCAATTCCTGGGCTCAAGTGAGTCTCCTGCCTCTGCCTCCCAAGTAGCTGGGACTACAGGCGCCTGCCACAACGCCCGGCTATTTTTGTTTGGGTTGCAGCCGTCATTGTTGGTTGGCGGGCCCAGGCTGGATTCGAACCCGCCAGCTCAGATTTACATGGCTGGCGCCTTAGCCCGCTGAGCCACAGGCGCCAAGCCTGGGGCCGCTGATTCTTACCAGTCTGGGATAGCGCCTTTGGCTGCGGGGCTTGTAACACTGCCGGGCGAAGCACGCTCCGCTGCTGCTCCTTTGGCTTCTGGCTTGGCAGACCTGGGAATAGAAGTTGGCTTTCCCAGGGCCTCCAGTTCGCTGGCGGAAACTCAAGACCCCCTGCGCCCAGGTACTTCAGAGAAGACTGACTGACCTCCAACAGGTTAACTTGGAAGGGAAAAACTTTTTTTAAAAACCTGAGGTCTTTATAATGAGGCATGCAGATTCTGGCTACTGTTATTTTTACATGTGATTAAGTAAAAATTCCCAGCAGTCAAGTGCAGATGGCAAGGAGAGAGCAGGGAAACCACAGCCGCCCCACGACCATTAGGACTCTGCCTAGGGTCACATAAAGGCACCCTTTGTACCCACTTTTTATTGTTACTTTTTTGGAGACAGAGTCTTATTTTGTCACCCTCAGTACACTGCCATGGCATCACAGCTCACAGCAACCTCAAACTCTTAGGCTCAAGCGATTCTCTGACCTCAGCCTCTCAAGTAGCTGGGACCACAACGACTGGCTGGTTTTTTTTGAGACAGAGCCTCAAGCTGTCACCCTGGATAGAGTGCCGTGGCATCACAGCTCACAGCAACCTCCCATTCCTGGGCTCAAGCGAGTCTCCTGCCTCTGCCTCCCAAGTAGCTGGGACGACAGGCGCCCACCACAAGGCACGGCCATTTTTTGGTTGCAGCCGTCGTCATTGCTTGGCAGGCCCAGGCTGGATTCGAATCTGCCAGCTCAGGTGTACGTGGCTGGCACCTTAGCCCGTTGAGCCCCAGGAGCCGAGCCCTGGATGCTTTTTGTAAGAGACAAGATCTCGCTCTGGTTCAGGCTGGTCTCAAACCTGTGAACTCAGGCAATCCACCCACCTCGGCCACCCAGAGTGCTAGGATTACAGGCATGAGTCACCATGCCTTGCCTTGCAACTGCTTTTTTAAATATGGCTGAGGAGATCCCTTAGCCAAATGTAGATGTGGCAAGGACCACAAGGAACCATGTCATGCCCAGCACAATTCCTGGGCTCTGTGGTCTTGGCCTTGCTCACTAGCAGTGAGCTGCTGGAGGGCAGCAGCTCTGCTAACTGAGGTTAACACACAGCATGTTAAGGCCAGAATGTTCTGAAGAAACAGGATGCACTGCCATGCTATAGGTGGGCGCGGACTCAGCACACCCCACTCGATCCCACACCAAGCCTGGTCCTGTACTGCCACCTCTTCTGAGTGCACAGGGCTCACAGGGAGCAGTCCCCAGCCCCCTGTCAACCGCCTCTCTTTGAGTAGCTTTCCAAGGTTCATCGGTCAGGTCACAGACTGCCTAGAACACAGGCGAGGCAGCAGTGTCCAGGTGTGGCTAGACAAGAGACCTGGAAAGCTTTCAGGAAACTATTTTCCCCATTTTCCACGGAGGCACGTGACCTACCTGCACTGGGTGCCTGGCCATGGATCAGGGTTGGTGGCTTCAACCGGAACCCGCTGCTCCTTTCCTCTAAAAGCACAAGATGAAGTATAAACAGCAGGCTTGCCTGGGCAGGGGCCGGGCCTCAGGGGGCCAGGGGGGAGAAGAGGGCTTAGGTCTCAGACTCAGTGACCATGGGCCTGGAGACCTAGGGGAAACATTTCCATCTGTCCAATTGGCAGGGCTGTGCAGCAGCTAGGGGGCAGGAGAGAGGCAGGGGCCTCAGGAAGTGGTGTCTCTGGGGCGTACTACTAACAGTGAGTACTCAGGGTGAGGCTGAGTGCATTGATCCCCACTGGCCTGCTTAGGAGCTGAGACACAGCCCAGGAGAACGTCAGGGAGTCATAGAGCAAAGGTTCCAGGGAGCTATGTCCCTTTCCTAGAGTACTTCTGTTACAGCATGTGTCTGTAGCTGGGAAAAGTCTCAGCCCTACCATCGGATGTCTGAGGAATGAGACTTGCTTTTTGTGGTGAAAAGGTCAAGGTGGTAGAAGCCTGGCTTCCTTCCTTTTCCAGACGTGCCAGCTGCTTAGTGAGAGACAGCTCTCCTGGTACCTGTAAGGAGTCTCCCCAGGATGGAGCCTGGGCTGACAAATGCACAGAGCTGGGGCTTGGCGCCCATAGTATAGTGGTTACGGTGCCAGTCACATGCACCAAGGGTGGTGGGTTCGAACCATGCCTGGGCCCGCTAAATAATGACAACTGCAACAAAAAATGGCCAGGCATTGTGGTGGGTGCCTGTAGTCCCAGCTACTTGGGAGGCTGAGGCAAGAGAATCGCTTAGGCCTGGGAGTTTGCGGTTGCTGTGAACTGTGATGTTATGGCACTCTACTGAGGACGACATAGTGAGACTGTCTCAAAAGAGAAAAAAATGCACAGAGCTGGAAAAGCAAATGCCCAAGAGCTGTCTCAAAAGACTGGCTTCAGCTCAGACATCTTTCCACATGGATCCCAGATCTCCCCATCTGTGTGTCTTGGTGACCATGCCCAATGGTGGGGATGGCAATCTAGCCTGAACTATGACAGGAAGGATCATCATAAAAGGCCTCTGATTCAGGCAGGCAGGCCCATGTCTAGGAAGTACAGGTGCTGTGGCATCACATCTCCTAGGGGCAGCCCTGTTTTCGTGCTAAGGTTCAACCTTTGTTGGGAAGCAGAGCACAATATCAACACACACAAATCAATTCCATGCCTACACACTACCAGTAAACAGTCCAAGAATGAAATTAAGAAAATAATTCCCGGATCGGCCCCTGTGGCTCACCGGGCTAAGGCGCCAGCTACGTATACCTGAGCTGGTGGGTTCGAATCCAGCCTGGGCCCGCCTAACAACAATGACGGCTACAAACAACGTCGCCCGGGTGTTGTGGCGGGCACCTGTGGTCCCAGCTACTTGGGAGGCAGAGGCAGGAGACTCGCTTGAGCCCAGGAATTGAAGGCTGCTGTGAGCTGTGATGCCACAGCACTCTATCCAGGGTGACAGCTTGAGGCTCTGTCTAAAAAAAAAAGAAAATAATTCTAGGCAGCGCCTGTGGCTCAAAGGAGTAGGGTACCGGCCCCAAATGCCGGAGGTGGCGGGTTCAAACCCAGCCCTGGTCAAAAACTGCAAAAAAAGAAAAAGAAAGAAAAGAATTCCACTTTATAAATTCCACTTGGGAATAAATATAACAAAAGAAAACTATAAAACACTGCTGGGAGAAATGAAAGACTTCAATAAATGTAAAGGGAAAAAAAAAAGGGCTCCATAAAGTCATATATGTAGTCTGATTCTATTTATATGAAAGGTTCAGAATAGGTACATCCATGGAGAAAATGGATTCATGGTTGCCGGGAGCTGGAAGAGGCAGTTTGGGGGATGATTGCTGACAGAGTCAGGGCTTGCTTTTGGAGTGATGGAAATGTTTTAAAATTAAATTATGGTGAGGATTGCCCAGCTTTGTGGATATATGAAAAAACACTCAATTGTATTCTAAGACAACGATGACAAAATCTAGAACGCTTTTTCAGGATGAACTTTCAGATATAAAGGAAAATCAAAGTAGGATTCAGCATGTGAAAGAAAAATACTTCCCCTGTTATGTTGGGGAGTCACACTGCTTTCCTTGGGTGACAACAGGATCCTAACAATTCTCATTACTAATTAACATGAATGAGTTGAGCCTGCGAGTGGGGTTGGTGCCTCTCCTATAATAGAGTGGTCATAAAACCAACCTCAGGAGAACTAGACACCACAGGATGCAGAAGGAAGAGACGCTCACTGCCAGATGTTGCTTTTTTTGTTGTTGTTGCAGTTTGGCTGGGACCAGGTTTGACCTGCCACCCTTGGTATATGGGGCTGGCACCCTACTCACTGAGCCACAGGTGCCTTCCCAGATGTTCCTTTTTATGAGGGAAATACTGAATTACATTTCTAAAGCATAGGATTATTTAGATGACCAGCAATTTAGATACATTGAGATAATTTTTAGAAAGCCTTCACACTGGCTTTCCAACCTTGTATTTTGGCTGTGAACTGCTCTTTAACACTCTGCTGTGAAAGCAATGCTATCACCAAGGAACCTTCAGGCTGACGGGGGCATGGCAGGCCTGGGTAATTGTTGCCACTGACCAGTCAGTAGTACTAGTCTCAGACTCAGGTCTACCCTACAGCCACACAGGAAATCCATGCTGAAAGCTACAGTGAACAGACAGGTAGATAGACAAGCATGCTGTGTTTCTAAAGGGAACTAGCACCTCAGGGGACTGAAGGAGCCCACGAAAGCAAGGAAGTTTGCTCCCAGAACAGTCAAACTCTGGAGGCCTCTGTCTTGGGTTCCATTCCTTTAAAACATGGGTAATTGCTTCTCATTCCTTCCAGAAACTCCCTTTTCTTGCAACACAGTCAGGGTGAGGCTTAGGGCTGTGCAGGCTGCTGTACTTAAATCTCCCCAAGGGTACATGCATCCCTTAGAGGAAGAAGCTGCCCAATCACCTCCATCCCATCCCCAACCCCCCCACCACTGGGGCAGCCTTTGCCCTGCTGAGAAACAAGATGACAGTAAGTAGGCTCCTGTCTGTGGGTGTTCAGGTCTGCCTCAGTCTCTGAGTGATGTCTGAAGGACAGGGGAGCCTTGATTTGACCAGGAAAGCATACTGGAATTAAACCTGGCATGCAGCAGGTGTTGAGAAGGATTCAGGAGGAACCAGCCAGGTAGGCAGCTGGGGCATGTGAAATAACGGTGCTGGCACAGGGTGGGGAGAGAGCAACAGGTCACGCACCAAGGACAGAGAGAGACAAAGTTAAGGGGTAGAAATCTGCCGAGGAGAAGCTAAAAGGAACCTTGATGGTGTCCTGGATTGGCGGTACCCATGTTCTCCAGGCCATCTCTGAATGCAGAGAGATTCTAGTAGATGGACAGATGAGTGTGAACCCAGCTCTGTCTGCTGCAGTCTGGGAACAGAGACATGCCATGAGATGGCAAGATCATGGGAGCACACACAGTACCTAGATCTTAGTTCTAAAGACCACTCTCCACCACAAAGAACCAGGGCCCCTATGAGGAATGTTAGCAACTCCAGGGCTGGGACAGGGAAGAGAATGAGCCTAGAGCCTCTTGCTGTGAAAAAGTAAAGGAAGTGCTCAAAGGAATGGTGGGGACATGCCAAAAGGACACAGGAATCTCCAACAAAGCTTCCACTGGCTGAATCTGGGACAACCTGTACATTAAAATAAAATAAAAACTAGTGACAACAGATTATAACCCATTGACTCAAACAGGAATCATCAATCCCTACTGACATAAGCAATCAAGGAATAGGTAATGGGGAGAAAAGCAAGCTTTTCTGTCCAGTGGAATGCCAATGAATAAACACAGGGGAATGGTGGGGATATCTCCATGGGGCAACCATCAAAATGAAAACTCATTCCAGGCAGAAACATGACTGGGCGTAAAAACTGGAGGGTAGAAGTAAGATGAGACATGCACTATTCAGAGTCTCAAAGTATCTCTCCAAAAAATTATCCACCACAAAGCCTGAAAAAAAGTAATTTTCACCCAGTGGTGAAACTTGGAGGACAGTGTCCTAGCAGAGGGCTCAAAGTTAACCCTGCTGGGCGGTGCCTATGGCTAAATGGGTAGGGCACCAGCAGCATTACTGAGGGTGGCGGGTTCAAACCCGGCTCCGGCCAAACTGCAACAAAAAAATAGCTGGGCATTGTAGCGGGCACCTGTAGTCCCAATTACTCAGGAGACTGAGGCAAGAGAATCGCCTAAGCCCAGGAGTTGGAGATTGCTGTGAGCTGTGTGATGCCACGGCACTCTACCAAGGGCGATAAATTGAGACTCTGTCTCTACAAAAAAAAGTTAACCCCGCTAACAAGGGGATAAGCAAACACTGCACACACTGAGGACACAGTATCACTTCTGTGGCCTTCTCACCCAAGATGCCTAACCTTGGGCACACAGGGCACACTGGGCAAACCCACATTGAAGGACTTCCATAGAACTACCAACTTACAAGTCAAGGGACAACTTCCCACTAGAAGGAGACAGACACAAGGTGTGACATAGGTCTGATCCCTTTGTTCTAAAGCATCTATCCTCTACCCTACTTGGCACCAGAGACTGCGTTCATGTAAGACTGAGTTCCGCCCAAAGGGAGGTGATGAACAGGAGACAGAGCTCAGGTGGTAATGCAAGCAACAGAGAATAGCTGTGAATACAGCTCACTTGCTGCTCATCTCCTGCTACCCAGCCTGGTTCCTAAGAGGCCGTGGACTGGAACCTTTTTGGCACCAGGCACCAATTTCATAGAAGACAATTTTCCACAAAGGCAGTGAGAAGAACAGAAGGTGGAGCTCAGATAGTGCTGCCTTGTGGCCCAGTTCCCAATAGGTCATAGATTGGTACCAGTCTGTGGCCTAGGGGACAACTGGGGAAAACTGATTGGGGCCTCCAGGTAAAAGGAATTCAAGAAGTGTTAAAGTTTTTCAAAATTAAAGCTAAAAAATAGAAGGCAGGCAAGTAGACAAGGATGTGAAGTTCATTTTATAGAATTTACTTGCTGATGTAGAAAAGTGTTGCTGATAGGGGACCACTCAGACCTCACTCAGCCATCACTCAGACCTCAGGAGTTAATGTGACAGTCTCAAAACCATAAAGGGACTGAGACATGCAGCTTAGCAACACATAACCTGGACAAGAACCACAGGCCGTGCTCCCACTGTTTAGATTCCACCTGCCAAGCGACACCCAGATCTGACAAACATGCTGTTCCTGAGGACCTTGAAAACCCAAGCTCCTCTGCAGAGCAAGATTGAGGGATCAGCTCAAAACAGTCTGATTTTGGAATCAAAATGAATTCAACTATTTGAAATGGTGCCATCAAATCAATCCTCAAAGACTTGCCTCTTCCCTTGACAGGGACATCATGCCAACATATGACTTATCTGGCAATGCTTTTGAAGTCAGCAATGAATGTTTTATGAGGAATTTCAGCCATGTGGGAGAGACTTTCAGGAAATCTTGAACTTGGTTCTCTAGCTAAAGACCAAAAAAGGAAGGTTCTATAAACTTCAGAAAGGATCAATATGTTTTTCCAAAAATTTTAAAGCTGTGATTAAACATATTTCTCGAAACAGCTCTTAAGCAATATTAATTCATGTGAGAATTTAGTACAGAGAAAGGGGCTCTGGAAAATCATATAATATCACAGGAGTTACCTTTGTGGTGGCAGGGAGAATGGCCCGAGGTTCTTTTCATGGCATCACAGTTCACAGCAACCTCAAACTCCTGGCTTAAGCGATTCTCCTGCCCCAGCCTCCCAAGTAGCTGGGACTACAGGCGCCCGCTACAACATCTGGCTATTTTTTTTTTTTTTTTGTAGTTGTCATTGTCGCTTAGCAGGCCTGGCTGGGTTCAAACTCGCCAGCCCCGGTGTATGTGGCTGGTGCCTATTAATCACTGAGGCTACAGGCACCAAGCCTGGCCAGGGGTTCTTTTTATTTGATGTATTTCTGATTTATATTTTTTCTTAAACACTATGAATGCATTACTTATATTAATCATTTTTCAAAAGTTTATATATCTCTTGGAAGACTTTTTTAAAAAGGACTTAAAGCTTCTTGCAACCAGGCCCTGCTCACAGAAACAGACATTCAAGGGCTTCTAAAGCCTTGCTTGTCTCATGTGAGACTCCAAATTTACAAGTGTAAGAGTTAAGGGAAAAAAATTAGAAACTGAAAAAAGACCTGGTGTAAAATGCCCAATCCCAATGAAGATCTTATTTTTCCAATACTGACTAATTTTCCTCCTAGGAAACCCTCCCCCACCCCCTGCCCCAGACTGGTGGGATGGCAGACACACCTTAGGGCTCACCTGGTTCTGAGTCAGAATTGCCTGCAGATGACTCGCAGAAGGTTGATGGCATAAAGACATTGTTTTTTGATACTGTCACCAGGGAGGTGCAGGCAGGGGAGGGAACAAGAGGAAAAACAGTGTGAGTAAGCAAGGTGGACCAGCAGGGTTGAGTCTCAAGCCCCAGCTCAGAAGGGGCAGCACTCGCTGAACAAGGCATCAACCTTTCCTGATAAAGCAAACCCAAGGCTCAGCAAGAATGGGGGTTTCCAACCCAATGGCCTTCATCTGACCAGGAAACTCTGGTCTACTGGGGGCTGCCTGTCTTGCCCTGACACTCCTTGGGGGCAGAGGGGAGTGGGCAAGCAAGCAGGGCAGCAGAGAGCCCTGGATGCTCCACATTGCACAGGAGGCTGCCTCTCTCCCACAGATCTTACTTTATGATAGCAACTAGCTCCCTAAGGTAAAGGCTGGCTGACAGGCTTCCACAAAGCAAACAAACCTCAGAGGTGAAGAACTAAGCCTGAGCACAGGGAGGACAGAGTGAAAAATACTTTTGGTGCCCCTTATACCTCTCATTTCCCTGATAGCTAAGAGCTAAGTATCTCCTAGGTACCACTGTACTAGAGGGAGGCAATTTCAAGTAGGCCAGGGGGAAAACTGATTGGCAGCCCTTTGTCCCTTTAACTCTGGCCACAGCACAAAAGACTATCTCTCCTCTCTGTGGGGGCTTTGGATGTAGCAAGTAAGCAAGTGGTGAGTGGGGAAGAATGAAACCAACAACCAGGAAGTGGGAGCTCCCCATTCTGTCCATGTGTGCAGAGATCCTTAAGAAAAGGATGTCAAGTGCAGCTTGGACTGCAAACAATGTAGACAGTTCTTTAGCATCTGGTCAGCAGATGACAGTGTAACCTACAGGTGAAACTAACACAGTCACAAAAAAGGATGTGGCCATGTCCCAAACCAACATTAAGGGAGATGGGCATGAACGTGTGTAAGAGAGATGACTGTGAAAGGAAACTAACACAGTCACAAAAAAGGATGTGGCCATGTCCCAAGCCAACCTTAAGGGAAATGGGCATGAAAGAGAGATGACTGTGAAAGGATACTGCCTTTCTACATTCCTGTCATGTCTGCATGACATTTATAAGCAGAAACAACTTTCAGGAGTGTTTTTTCCCTTACAGCAATATCTTGAAGGTTCCCAACTGTAAAATTATTTCTGTGGACTTCCCAGAGATGAATTTCAGGCTGGTAACTAGACAAGCTCTCTAATGGAATGGTATCTCCAATCTGGTACTAAAACGCTGAGATAGAGAACATAAGATAATTTGGAGTGGGGAAGTCAGGATGCAGATGGAAGAGTCTGAGGTGTATTTCCCAGCTGGAGCCTGCAGCTAAGCCCCAATGGCTCTCTTTGCTCCGGGAACCTGCCTTCTTTCATACGTCCCCACCTGCCTTGACGTCTCTGCCTGTGCTCAGGCCATGCCTCATGTCCAGGGCCTCCAACTCGTGTCCACCCCTTCCATAGTGCTAGTATGATTTGCCCTGACAAACCTCACACCAAGCTTCTGAAAGCTCATGGCATCACATCAGGTCTCTGCAGGGACCTCATGGCTTGTTAGTTACTAGGTGTATGTGCATTTCTGGGCTACCCCTGGGCTATCAATACTGGGCAGGCCCTGTTTAGAACACTCCACCCTAACACCTCCAGTGTGTGGTCAGTAGCCCTGGAAAGCAGAGAGGTTACTAATAGTCAGAGACCCCTAAAGGGCTCCCAACAGTGAATCCGTCCCCTCTATTTCAGAGGGATGATTTCACAGTCTTCCTCAAGCTGCCAAGTCTCACCACCCTATTAAACATCCCTGACTCCAGAGAGGTCCAACATCTGTTGCTACATTTAGGGTAAGCTCTAATCTCACTCCTGATGGAGACCAAGCCTGGGTTTGATTCTAACTGATCTGGGAAGGAGACAGAGGACGGATGAAAGGCACTGGAGGGGAGCAGTAGGGTTATGAGCACAAATGCTTTTGTCATTCATCAAGTCTGCATTACCTGACTGTGGAGGGGGGAACTGTGTTAAAGACGATGTTCTTTCTCTCTTGATAGGAGGGCAGTAATTTCCATCTTCTCGGTCAGAATCTACAGAAAAGAATGAGAATAGGAGGAGAAAACTCAGGTTACTTCTGTTTTTATAATTGGTTAAGATGGTCAAGCATGTTAGATATTTCTTTACCTTCTCCGCCTTCAGGACTGGAGCCTCTGGCTGATCTCTGAAACAAGAGCACACATCAGGGTGGTAAGAAAGTGCTGTGCTACAAGTCCATAACCAATGGAACCTGACACACAATGATGCTGAGGGCTAACTCCCCAAGCTCAGCCACCTACACTATAGAATCTCAACCTACGGCTCAAAAATTATCTCTGACGAACCTCTGACTCTGGCTTACCAAATCATGTGCCAAAGAGAGCATGTATATGTTATATGTATAACACAAGGATCAGTTTCTGTTTCTGCACAGGTTACAACTAACCTGCCTCCCCCAAATTCAAACACAGTGAAGCTTTATCTGGCCACAGTTCCCTTTGTCAAGAGCTGAAAAGTGACCCCTCCTCACTATGTTATGAAGAGCTGCAGGCTTGTTAAGATGGTTATATAACACAAGAGTGGTTTCTGAGCTCTGCCTTGAAACATTCTATGGTGCAGATCCCTGTCTTAAGGTTGGTTGTTATTTACAGAACAAGTAAGAGTTTTGATGCTTTGGACCAAAGCCCCTTGCCAAGTGTCCAGAGCATAAGCATCAAAGACAAGAGCTCTACAGACAACAGAACAATCACAAGCTAAGAGAGAAGGGAGCTGAAGAATTTCCTACTTTATCAACCTTTAGTTTTTAGAATGTGAACAACTAAGACAAAAAATGGATAGTGTTCATCTTCTCTCCTAATACACAATCCCTCACGTATGCTCTGTCTTGAACACAGCAGCCAAAAGCAAGCTGACAGTGAGCACAAGTCATTCCTCCTGGCATACTCTGCTTAAAAGTAAGCAGAAGAGCCAATTTTTCTTATTTTCTGAAAAGCTCCTTGGAGGTCAAGTTTAGCCAAATCAGTGCTGCCCACCTCAGTGAGCTGTTAGGGATTAAGTGAAGAGCTTTGCAAACTGCAGAGTGGTATATAAAAGCGTAAGTGCAATAAACAAAACTCAAGATTATGGGAGAGACCCTCCTCAAGGAAAGGATAGCACATTTTTCCATAAAGGGCCGGTCAGTCAGTACTTTTGGCTTTGCAGGCCACATTTGGTCTCTGTCATATTATTATTCTTTGTTTTTACTTTTACAATCCTTTAAAAATATAAACATGATCTTAGATCACAGGCCCAAGGCCAGAGTTGGTGGCAGTGAGAGTCCAGAGATGGTAGGTTTCCTCAAAGTCACATAGCTAATTCACAACAGTGAGAAAAAAAGTCCTAACCTAGACTTTCTCTTCCCTGGTGAGAGCTGACCACTCAGGTTTGCGTTAGAAAAGCAAGCTTGGGTTTCTCACTTGAGGTCTGTGTTCTTAGAGCTCTTTGGAAATGGTCTGGAACAGTAGTTCTCAACCTTCCGAATGCTGTGATGTATTTTCATTGTTACAAAGGAGTCGTGACCCATAGGTTGAGAACTGCTGGTCTGGAGGATGCGTCTATGAAATGAGGGCCAGATAACACCATCTCCACTGTATGTGTGGGCAACTGAGAGGCACAGAGGAGACCATTGCCAAAGTGCTCAGGAAGTAAAATCCTTCTAATACAACAAGGAGTTCTACTAATCACTGGGGCAACAGTGAAAATACCAAGTCCAAAATGGAACAAAATACTGGTGTCAAGTATGCTGGTCCTAGTGCCAGCACAGCGAGGATATGCATGCAGAACACCAAGGCTGCTCTGTCCTCACCACCTCTTGAAGGCTTGTGGAATTTAGTCAGTTTACCTGGCTCTACCGCTTCCTAAGTATGAACCTTACCTCGCTCAGGCTTTGGTTTCCTCACTTAGAAAAAGAGGGTGCTGCGGTGTCTCCCTTGGAGGGAGGGCTTGGGGCAGTGACCCAGAACAGGTCTCAGGCTTAGCCCAGTGCAAAAATGCAAAGCTCAGTTCCTGTCATTATTTTAATGTCCACGACTCACACCTGGATATGGCCAAACTCGAACCCCTTAGGCCAACAGTTCTCAACCTGTGCATCCTAACCTTTTTAACAATGAAAATACACTGCAGCATTAGGAAGGTTGAGAACTACTGCCTTAGGCTGTGTTGGGGTCAGGCGAGAATGGGAGCTAGGCATTTGAGGATTAAGAAGTGTTTCCATGCCCAGGCCTGCTGGTGGGGCTGAAACACACTCAGACAGTGTCTCTATTCCATAGATGCCAAAGCCTGAAAATTACATCTGCTTAACATGGAGATGCCTCTGGCTTGTCATCAGCCTCCCCATATCATCCCTTTCCCCAGGGGCCTTCAATCAGGTCCAGATAACAAAGGTGAGAGTTTAAGTGAAGTGGCTACTGCCCAGGCCAGGTGCTGAAACCTTGGGCCACCCAGGAGAGCCCAGGCATCCTATCCCAGGCCAGTTCCAGCAGCTCCAACACAGGACACATCCTCCTCAGTGACTCACACCCTCCTGAATGCTACAGGCTGGCTCTGACCACTGAATCCTCTGTGCAGGTTCCTGTCCAAAGTGGGTGTCCCAGCCTCAAGCATCCTCCTGCCCACTCCTACCAGTGGGCCCCACACATCCCCAAACCACTCCCCATCCCATGACTCTCCACTCCCCTCTCCTTTTGAATTCACTGAGATCTCAACTATACCCAAATCCTTGCATGGCGGCCTCCTGGGTCTTGGGGGATCTGTCCCTTTCTGAATGACCTTTGGGACTTGGACATGTTGTTTCCTTTGGGCTCTACGAACTTTCTCTCTCACCAGATGACATCCTCCTTCCCTTTCAGATGAGAATGAATTTCTCAGTCACGTGATCCACTGTTCCTCATACTTTTCCTTCCTGGCTTTTACTGTGATCCTGGAATTTGGGTCAGGGTCTTGCACTAGACTTCAAGTCCTCGGAGGGACCTGGTCCTCATAGTATCTCACTTGGCATTTGCTCAAGGAAAAAAATATGCCTCTCTGGCACTCTTCAGGCCATAGAGAGCAGTTAGGGTTCCTGCCTTGGCCTTATGGTGAGAGGTATCCACAGAGTGATGCCCATGTCCAGGCCAGTGGTGCTGACAGCTGACAGTCCCTGGCCTCCTCACAGTTCCTCAGCCCCTCTTAGGACACTCTCCCCTCTGTTGCAATCTTAAGAGGTTTGGACTCCTAATTCTCTTTGGTCTGCTAGATATCTAGGTTAAATCCTACACCCACAAATTTCCTATTTTTTTTCAGATTTCTAATTTCATTCCATTGTGGTCAGAGAACATACTCTGTATGATTTCAATTTTTTAAAATTTATCAAGATGTGTGTTTTGTGGCCTTGGAAAATGATCTGTCCCCCTGAATGTTCTGTGCGCACATGAGTACAACGTGCCCACTGTCACTTCTGGGCAGGGTGTTCTGTAGATGCCTGTTAGGTCTAGTTGGTTTCTAGCGTTCAAGTCCTCTACTTCCAAAGTTCTGTCTGGATGCTTTACCGATTAATGAGGGTGGGGAACACATCTGGAACTGAGCCAAGTCTCTGATCAGTCCCCCAGCATGGTTCAAACTTCCCACCTCCCTGCTCCCCCGTTCACATAGCAGCTCCAGACTCCCAGGGCTCACCCCTTCCCTTACGACCCCTTTCAGTTCTCTGAACATGCTGATTGTGCTCCTTCCACAACTCCAGGTACTTTCCCTTGGGATGTTGTCCTTCAGTACTTGCTCACTGTGACCACTCCCTTAGGTAATAGGAGCTTACCCCGTACTGCATCCCAGCCCCACTTGGGCCTTCTTTCTACCCTGCTTTGTTCTATCAGGGTCTTTCTGGTGTGTGTCTCCTGCTGCGCCGCCGCCCATATACCCATACTCAAAAGGCGCTCAGCGAGAACGTGCTGTGTGGATGGGGCTGATGTCCTCTACTATGTCCCCTTCAGATACTATAGCATGAGAGGGGGCCTAGCCAGACAAGATTCAGCTGTTCTTCAACACCTGACCTCAAGATACCCTCAAATCCAAGCCCCAAATGGCTTTTATGAACTTGCCTGCAGGAAAGTGGTGGGCCTCTCAGTCTTGGAAAGGCTTGGAAGCCAGGGCCAGGGTAGGACAACACAGGAAAATCCCCACACTGAGCGAACCTTCCAGATGCTGCTAGAACCACCAGTGGGGTCTGAAACTGCCAACTCAGAAGCAAGGCACAAACTGCTGCCAGTAACTTCCCTTACCAAGAACCAGAAGGAAAAGCAGGAAGAGAAAAGAGTGTGCACCTGCAATGACGCTGGCTCTTCTAAAAATCCTCACCAGCTCCCACGCGAGGTGCCGCCTGCCCTGTGACCATGTCAGATTCTCCCTTCCATGACCTGCTGGGACACGGGACTGATTCATGCTGACTTATGCTGTCTTCCTCAAAGCAGAAAGAGGTCTGTGCTACAGGAATACTACTCCAAGTCACCCTTCAAGGCCAAGGCCAGTTCCACTAACATTTTCCATTTCCTTGAAACATGGCAGCACAGTGGCTGGACCTGTTTGGTGTCAAGGTCACCCTTCACTCCAACCAAAGGAGTAGGTTCTGAGGGGTCAGTGTAGAACAGGCCTGGGATACATGTGGGGTCAGATCCCAGAGATCTACAGCCCAGAGCTCAAGAGCCACCACAATAGGGACTCATGCAGAAACAGGGTGTAAAGGCCCTATTTCTTCCCCCTCTGCTTTTACCTAAACTGGACTTCACAAGGCAAGGTCAGGACTTCAAGAGGATATGTCAGGAAAGCTGGATCAGCAGCCACTTGGAATACCAGGATGAAAACATTCCAAATTAATAAACAAGGGAGCCAGAGAGAAAGAAGACCAAAGAGCACACTTCAACTTCTCTCTTTGGCATCAGGACAGCGTAAATGAATGAAGCAGGCTAAAAGAAGTGAAGGGCCCTTCTGTAACCACAACTGCTGCTTGTTGTGCTGCTGGATATTGCCTTCAGCCCACCAGTTGGGTGGAGGAAGGAGCTGCAACCAGCTCTCCTCCTAGGACACCAGACACAGGAATCCCTGTCACTAACTGCAACATAGAGGTCACACCCAACCCTGAATGGGAATGTAGAGGTGGGAGGCATCTATGAAGATAAAACAGTAAAAGTCACGATTGTTACATTTATTAAGAATTGCCCCACCGAAAACACACAGCTCCCATGAGGCTGCCTGGGATGACCCCAAGGCAGACAAAGGTGACAGGCTGGTTGGAGCTAAATCGAGCCCAGGTTTCAGAAGCGGACTGAACAGGTGACAAAGACACACAGGCAGCAGCCAGAAATGAACAGCACTGTCTACCTGACCCAGGCCCTTGGAAAAGACCAGAAAGCAAGGCCACATTTTCTTTCTAGAAAACAGCAGCAACCAACTGGTCTGACAGAGTCTCAGTGAATCCCTGTCTAGACTGATGAGTTAGGAAGTTTGGCTGGTTGTGGTTGCAGGAAATTGGATGCCTGGGATGCAAAGTAAATTATGGGTAAATTCAATGCTGCTTATTTTGTGGCTGAGGCAAGCAGCATGGAGATTCTTGCTGAAAAGACAGATACTGAAAAGAGCAAAAGAGAAGCTGCCCCAAAGGTCTGAATGTGGAGGGCAGTGAGGATCAAAACCTGTGCAAGAGATAAGAGATGAAGGGAAGCTATGTAGCCAAAGGGGCTCATTCCAGGATCTTCTTAAGTTTCCTGGTAGGTCTAATAAACAGATCTGAAGCTCAGCGGTACCTTGGCACAGAACTTCAGCCCTGCACAATTCTACTAGGTGTGGAGCAAGCACTGAGAGCAGCCTGCCTTCTCTGCATCAAACAGAGAACTGAATCTGGATGTGGTTTGGTCTTCTTCAAACTATCTTCTCAGAGCCAGGAAGTCTGATATATAGTAACTTTTTCCTGGTAACAAGTCTGCCACAGCCAGAGTTCTGATGAGAATGAAAGACGATAAGGCCCTTTATAAGCAACAATTCAGTGCACCACTATTTAAACAACTCTTGGCTGTACATTCCCCCCAGGGACTGTGGAATAAAGAGAATGGAAAAGACAAGACAGATGAGGCCCACTGGGTAACGTGTGGGCTGTTTCCTGAACTCCTACATGATACAGGGCAAAATCCAGATTTGTTCTGAAGCAAAAGAAAATAGCCGAATTAACCACAGAAAAATCTGAGCCTGAGAAGAAGCTGGGATCAAGTTTCATCTGACTTGATAAATGACTCTCCCTTGCTTTGAGCATGCCCAATCAGCAAAGAAAGCCAATTAATGGGAGAAGTTAACAACCAGCCAGCATTTTCTCTGCAGAGTCCAAGGGAGTCAGCCTTGCTGGCTGAGAACCATCATCAAGCAGTGTGATAGCAGTGCTACTGAGGCTTCCAATACTGCACACCCTAAAGTTACAAATGCTAAAACGAGAAAGCATGTGCATGTGTGTCATAGGCATGCAGCCCAGTGCTATGCTGGTACATTTACAACTGGTCCCATCAGATCCTCAATTCTGGCCCCTTTTCATAGGGACTTAACAACTCATCTTAAGGCTCCTTGCCATCATGTGTCACTTTTTGTTTGCCAATCTGGGGACTGCCAACTCCCTTAGGATTAGAGCTTCTGACTCATTAGAATCTGGAGGCTGAGTTCTATGGCACGGCCACCACCTGGACTGGCCAGGCCACATAGCAATGCCTAGCCTGGCCATGGGTAGGAGGTGAGGCTCCCTTGGGAAACTTCCTGCACATGCCTCTACAAGAGCCTGTTGCTCTTTATTTTATTTTTTGAGACAGAGTCTCACCACGTCACCCTTCGTAGAGTGCTGTGGCGTCATAGCTCACAGCAACCTCAAACTCTTAAGCTCAAGTGATTCTCCTGCCTCAGCCTCCCAAGTAGCTGGGACTACAGGCGCCTGCCACAACACTCAGCTATTTTTAGAGATGGGGTCTTGCTCTTACTCAGGCTGGTCTCAAACCCATGAGCTCAGGCAATCTACCCGCCTTGGCCTCCCAGAGTGCTGGGATTACAGACGTGAGCCACCGTGCCTTGCCAAGCCTGTTGCTTTTGTAGAACAGCTGCTGTCACAAAAGCTCTGTGGTCCGCCTGTCCTGTTTGTTACTCTCATTCTGAAACCCGTCACTTCTTCAGTAGACTCAGATACTAAGATCATATATTCTGAAGGGCTAATGATAGAGACTTGAGAATGCCATATCCTGGGCCCTTGAATACCATAACAAGAAACAATAACTCACAATATCTAACTTCAGAGACCTTTCTGGGAGCTGCTCTGTCAAAAAAAAAAAAAGTGACCACCTCCTCATTCTTGCCCTGGCAGCACTCATGTACTCTCATTTGAGGGTCCGCTCCCAGCACGAGGTATTGCAAGTGCCTTCAGGCTAGAATCCTTAGCTTCTAAGCATGTCTTGCTACCCTAAACCCACTCTGTGCCAAGATAGATTACTCCCTTTTCTCGCAAAGACTCTGGCACATGGTAAAGACTGCTTCCTCTTTTCCCATGAGTCTTCCAAAGTGTTAAAACAGGACTTTGACTTACCCCTGGCTGAACACCAATTCCTGAGTGTCTCCAGGGTTTGGTGGCTACAACTTAATTTTATTTAATGGTTTTCTTAAACAAACAGGGGACCAGTATGTGACAGAAGGAATTGCTGAGATCTAGGGTGAGGTGTGGGACTGTGCTACCCTGGAAGGCAGCTTGGTGTCAGAGCTGGGCCATTTGTTTTGTTAATAGTCCTTTCTCCCTGTCATGAGAATAAGGGTCTTCTGGCATTAGATACCTAGAGGATGGAGTTTTCGATCCTGAATGTAGGATGATGTTTACCTTTCCCAATTTATCAAACTTCAAAAACCCAAGACATTTCATTTCTTGTTCTTGAGAGTTCACAATCTTCTCCACCTATAATCTTCAAAAGCCTTCTTAATACAAAGATAAAGGGCTCAAGGGATCCCTTCTGGATTCAAAGGAAGAGTCTTTTCTTCTTCCTGCTTTGATCGAAGACAAGCAGTTCACCGCCTAACCACAACCCAAACAATCAATCTTGCAAAGCAATCTGTGTTAGACAACTCCTGTTCCTACATATCAAAGGAAGCTTTAGCTTCTTGGGTTTCTAAGACACTGAACTCACACACCCAAGTTCAGGGAAAGGAAAAAGAAAAATGGAAGGAGGGAGAAAGGGTCGAGTTTGATTTGGAAAGTTCTGCCCCACCATTCAATTCCTCTCTTGACCCCTCATGTCTTTTCCAGGAAAGAGGATTCACCCCTTGCTATGGGTCTATAGCCCCCCAATTAGAAAATCCTACACATTAAAGGGACTTAATCTTCCCTAACTTTTCAGCCGCACAAATTAAAGGGAGTTGAAGGAATCCTAGTTATCTTTTAAGTTACCTTCAGCTGCTTACAGTTACCTAGGGCCTAGATCTGAGGGAACAGACAGGAAAGGGGCCCCCTGGGCAATAGGAGTGCCGGTAGATGTGGACTTACCCCTGCCAGTTCTCGCGGGAAAGGAGGAAGCTGGGCTTCAGGAGCGGGAGGCGGAGGAGTGCTGGCGGAAGTACTAGCGGGGGCAGGAGGTTCTAGGGCATGCTCACCAGCTGACTCAGGGTGACCGGTGCCATGGTGGGGAGCCTCAGCCTCCCCCCGAGGCTCCTCTCCCAAATCCGACAAGCCTTTTTGCTCTGCAGAGGACTGGGAGCAAAAAAGACAATTTTCCTTCAATGTGAATAAGGGCTGCACTATAGGACAAGGAAAAGCAGGGCAGGGGTACAGGGATGGATAGGGCTGGATCTCCAGGGAAACAGTGAGAGCTGCCTGAGTGGATGGGCCAAAAATCAAGAACATGCCATTGTGTTTTGTTCAACAAAACCGGCCTTCCCAGCTGAGGAAGGAAAATGAAAAGTGGGCTTGGTGCTGCCTGTCTGTGAGAAGATTGGGTCCTTGTTTTCAAAACTATGGGTGGGGTAGCACAGAGCTACTCTGATTATGAGCCTCAAGGACTCTTGGTGGGCAAGGAGCAGGGGCAATTATGCCAAAGACTCTTAAAATCACTAGGGACCAATAACACATTTCCTCAAAAATACAAAACTTGCACAGCCTCTCCACACCACTTCTAAGCTTGGGGAAAGGTAGGAGAGAACACCGCATTGCTAAGAAGGAAGTCCAGGGTCAAAGGCTTCTGCATCTTGCTAGTTCTCCCAGCATCTTTCCATTTGTTCTGCTTGTACCTGAGAGGAAGAAAGTGCTTTCTTGCCTCAGTGAATACAAGCGTGGGGTGACAGAGACCCTGAGAGGTGGTGTGTGCATCAGTGGGGTAGTTCAGCTGGAGGGCACAGCACACTGACAGAGCCCCAGGGGTGGGATTCTCTGAGGCACCACAATACCCACAAATACCCATGCAAGAGGTTATTGAAACAGCCAAGTGTAGAGCAAGCTGGTTCTGGAAGTCTTTCTCCCTCAAAGTATAACACTTGGCAACCTTTAAGGTGGTTCTTGGGGTTAAGAGGAGGCTTCCAAGAGCTGAGTGCTATGGCCATACATCCAAGGGTCTTTTCTTGAGAAATGGGTTATGCACCTGGCATCCTAAAACAAAAGGACTCCAGGCCCCAAACTTCCAACATGGCATTGTCCAATGACACAGGGCCCTTTTCCTCACCTGGTGACCTAAATGACTACAGGGCTACCCTGTCTCCCCGTGCTGTGGCTGTATTTCTTCTGACTGTGTAGGGACTGATCTCTTTGGATAGGGCTGGGGCATTACTTTTTAATGCGTGATCTGGAAATCTTATGAAAAGGATTTAAGAGCTCTTTCGAGAATTCTTAGGAAAGCAAAGAGCAACATAATGTTAACTCATCTGCCTGTCTCAAGAGTCATCAAGGGACAACATCACCTCTTTCTATCCAGGGGAGATCCACTGACACAAATGCCTTCCCAAACCTGCACCAGGTGCTGTGGGCAGGGGCAGTCCAGCCACCACCATCTGCTGTTACTTTATGGTTAGAAATATGAGACCTCACAAGAGAACCACTGGAATTTGTTTTAAAACCCCTGCTTTTGGAATGTAAATGTTCAAACATCCTCATAATGACTAAATGGAAGGACCAAAAAGAAATTCATCAAGATAGAAATCAAGGGATCAGAAGAGGGTCCATCTTCAGTTAAATGAATGACTCTTAACAAGGGTTGAGAAGTGTCACATCACTTTTTCTCTTGGATCTGGAGACACTTCTTAGGAGAATTAACACATGTTGTGCCAGCATTTTCTACTTGGGTCCTGGTATTTCTCTTGGGCAAGTTCTCAAGAACCAAGATGAGGGCCTTGTAGTTTTTCAATGTTTGGTAAAATCAGACATTGAGACTTCACCAGACTTTCTGGGGCAATTTCTCATGGCTCCAGCTTGTGTCATCACCCCTCAAGAGCCCCAGGTTTGCCTTATAGTGGAATGCCAGAAGATAAAATTTCTTTTGGACACTGGAGCAACCTTTTCTGTACTTCTCTTTAACCCTGGTCTTTTTTCTCCCAAATCCATAACTATACAGGGGGTGTCTGGAAAGCCGGTTACCAAATTTTTCTCCCAGCCTTCAAGAAGACTTCACCAGACTTTACCATCATCCTAAAATACAAGCTTATCTCATCAACAGTAAGCTTCACAATTAGGCCTAAATCCACAGTGTGTTCAGTGACACTGCACCTT
>CAUYON010160873.1:0-23045 GCA_963573935.1 Arctocebus calabarensis
AGACTGGGAGAGAAATGGAGAGAGCTTCTCTCTCCCCACTAGAATTTTCTCCCTCTAACAGATGCCTTAATGTTTTCTGTATTCTTTTCTTTCTTTTCTGTGAATAAATTCTGTCTTACAAAAATTAAAAAAAAAAAAAAAATTCTATACCCCAAACTAAAATTCAAAAGAAGCCGAGACTAAGGAGAAATGATTGGAGCAAAAGGCAGCCCTGATCACCAGCCTTCTTTTGCCCCTCCATTAAGGCTTCTCCATAGGACCAAGATGTTAAACGTACTCAGTGTGAAGCAGTAGCTGGAATTCAAGAAGCCTGGAGTTGCAGATTAGATTATTGCCTTGCAATAACCTAAAATAAAAGCCTTTACAGTGGAAGATCAGGCTAGAAGGCAAGGTACGGAGACAGATCCCAAGCAAACATATAATCCAAAACATGTATCAAACTAAAAACCTACTGCACAGCAAGAAAATAACCAAAAGAATGAAGATACAACCCACAGAATGGGAGAAAATATTTGCAAACCACAAATCCGATAAGTAGTTAGTAATATCCAAAATACATAAAGGAAGTCAAAAACTCAAAAGCAAGAAAACAAACTGACAAAAAAAAATAGGGAAAAGACTTGAGTAGATATTTCTCAAAGAAAGATATATAAAAGGCCAATAGCTATATAAAAATATGCTCAACATCACTAATTATCAGAGAAATGCAAATTAAAATCACAATAAGATACCACCTCACATCTGTCACAATGGCTATTATCAAAAATACAAAAGATAACAAGTGTTGACAAGGATGTGGAAAAAAAGGAACCCTCGAACAGTGTTGATAGGAATGTTAGTACATCCATTATGGAAAACACCATGAAGATTCCTCAAAAGATTAATGAAAGTACCACATAATCCAACAACCTGACTTTTGAATATGAGATCTAACAATTAAGTTCACAAATTCATCCTAGAAAAAGTTCTACATAACTCATTGCTGAATATTACTAAGGTCAACTTCAAAGTATAGCCCCTTTTGGTTTTTTTTTAAGGGGGGGTCTGGGTTTGAAGCCACCACCTCCAGTATATGGGGCCAACCCCCTACTCCTTTGAGCCACAGATGCCACCCTAAAGTACTGCCCTTTGGAAGCTATGCACCAATGCCAGGGCCTAGTACACCCTTCAAAGCAATTTTGGAACTCTTTTTCTGGAATAGCCATCAGAACTGTTGTCTTATTACTCTTGATGTCCTGAATGCCATCACAATGTCTTCCTTTCAACATTTTCTTTATCTTTGGGTAAAGAAAAAATTCATTTTGGGCCAGATCAGATGAGTAGGAAGGATGTTTCCATACAGTTATTTCTTTACGGGCTAAAAACTCACTCATTGACAGTGCTGTGTGAGCTGGCACATTGTCATGATGTAAGAGCCATGAGTTGTTAGCCAAGATTTTCAGCTAAGATTTTCCTGTTTCTCTATCAATATTTATGTGGTCTTCTGTGCTTCTCACAATCAGCTAACAATTCTCTTGCACAATTCTTCAACAAATGTTTGCAATGTTTTCATCAGTTCTGCTCATTACCAGTTGCTGTGACCTCTCTTAATCAGGGACACTTTTCTCACCTCAGAAAAATGTTGAATACTTTTGCACACTGCCATTTTCTTCATGGTATTATTCCCATAAACTTAGACTAACATGTCTCTGATTTCACTTCCACTCATGCCAAGTTTAACAAGAAATTTAATGTTTGTTCATTGCTCTAATTCAAACTCTAACATTCTTGCGATGGCAAAGAATGACAAAACACACAGCAGTAATGAACACCACTCAGCAAGACACTGCCACCTGCTGACAAGAACACCAAGGTTGTGAAACTTAGCGAGTTGTTTGTGCAGTGCTGCCAAAATAAACGCACAGTGGCAAGTTCGCAAACTTAATTGTCAGACGTCATATGTATCCAAAGGAAATGAGATCAGCATGTTGAAAAGATCCACACTGTCATGTTCATTGCATCTCTATTCACAACAGCCAAGATATGAAATCTACCTAAGTGTCCATCAACTGATGAATGGATAAGGAAAATGTGATATATATATATACATATATATATATGTACATACAGATATATATATCTACTTACATACTTGCCATACAATGGAAGATTGTACAGCCTTAAAAAAAGAAAATCTTGTCATTTGCAACAACATGGATGAACCTAGGGAACATTGTATTAAGTGAAATATGCCAAACACAAAAAGATAAATACTGCATGAACTCACTTACATGTACAATCTATAAAGGCTGAACTCATTGATGCAGAGGGTAGAACAGTGGTTCCCAGGGGCTGAGGTGGGGGAAGGTGCTTGGGGAGGTGTTGGTAAAAGGGTACAAAATTTCAGTTACATGGGGAGGAATGTTCTGGAGATCTGTTGTAGAGCCTGTGAACTATAGTTAATAAGAATATATTATATATATATATAAAAGAATATATGATATAATATACTTGAAAATTGCTAAGAGTGTAGACCTTAAATGTTCTCACCACACACACAAGAAAATATGTGATGAATGTGCTAATTAGCTTGATTGTCGTAATCGTTTCATGATGTATACAGATGTCAAAACATCATACTGCAACACTGTAAATATATACAATTTTTATTTGTCATTTATACCTCAGTAAGGCTGGGAGAAAAAAAGTAAAGAAAATCCAAGTCGCTGTCTGGTAAAGTCTCTGCCTGTGGTTTCCAATCTATGTAATTAGTCAGAACTAAGTAAACCAAATGCCTATTAAGTTTTTTAAGGTCACTCTATTATCAAAAATGTCTTGATTCCAACCAACCAGATCCTGTAATAGCTTAACCCTTAGTACAGTCACAAAAGGTCTGAAATTTTACGTAAAGAAAAAAGCTGCTAAAGTTTTGTAGTTCCCCAAAAGGGCATCTTTCTCCTCTCTCAGAGGAGACCCTTTTGTAGTGCAGAGACAGGACACTCACAATGGCTGCCAGGATGTGGACCATGAATACTGTGCAACAGGCTGGGACATGTGCATTGAATCAATGAGCATTAGGCGCTGTTTGCATATTCCCCTCCCAAATGAGCATTCACTGTTGTTTTCATTTCCACCATGTTAGGTAATGCTGGGAAGGGTGGTGAATAATTAACTTTTAAATAGATTTCTAGACCAAAAGGACAATGTTTCTGAGAGATACTGAACTTGGACCCAGATGCAGGATCTAGATGAGGCTCTGTGTTTGCTCCGCTTGGTGAGGGTGACTACATGTTACGTGGACATTCACACTTCTCAAGATGTATTCATGTGAAGGAGGGTGTATTAGGTGTCACGTAGCCAAAGGAGGGTTGGGGAGCTTGCTGTCTGCCTACTAAGCTTTCAGTCCCTCTGAGATATTTCCTAATAGTTCAGGTATTTAGTCCTCCTTGAGTCCACGCATATGTGAACCAGTCTCAGCCAACCCTTAGCAAGATTGGCCATGGTGGGTTCAGGAGTCCAGAGCATAGCCTTCTGCTGGTGACTGTTGTTGGTTCAAGGTTGAGCACATGTTGTAAGTAGAACCAATCAACTAAAGAGGGGCATTCTAACCCGTGATGCGGAGAGGCTCTGCTCTGTCTCACCTTCCCACATACCCCTTCTTCACTTAGCCATATGCTCCGTCAGTTAGGAGCTGTCCTGTAACTGAGAAAAGCCCAGTTACAAACACAGAGAAAGGCAGATGAACAAAAGAGCAGAGAAACCAAGCCACAGCCGTGACCACACTGCACCCAGGATCTGCGTAATTTATCTCTGGACTTCTTGTTACTCGAGATAATAAATTTCCTTATTATTTAAGACTGTTTAAGCTGGAGTTTCCATTAGTTTCAGCCAAAGCATCCTGATACACTAACCCAGTAGAGAGTGAAAGTGTTCAGCCCAAACTTCCATGCCTCAAAGCCTGGAAGGAGGGAGGACTTGACCAGTACAAAGAACACCAGGCTGCTAGAAGGACGTTATCCAGAGAACTACCAGGGCAAGCCATTCTGTATCCATTGACAAACAGGTTATAGGGAAATAAATGTATATTCACGTCATAGTTCCTTAATAGGTAGAAAAGAACATTGCTTCTCTATGCACCATACTGCTATAAGGTTACTTTTTACAAAGATGTATTTATGTAAAAGGTAATCTCTTTAAAGAAAAATATTATCTAAATAATCATACAGTTTCCTAGGAATGCTATAACAAAGTACCACAAACTAGATGGCTTAAAACAATGGACATTTATTCTTGTCACTGTTCTGAAGTCCAGAAATGTAAAACCAAGTTGTCAGTAGGGCCCTGCTCCTTCTGAAGGCACTGGAAGAGAGGAGAGTCTTTCTGTACCTGTGTCTAGCTTCTGGTAGTTGCCAGAAGCCTTTGCATTCTTTAAACTACAGGTGCTTCCCTCCAGTCTCACTTTTGTGTCCTTCTCCTGACTGTGCATGTGCGCCTGGTATCACAGGACATCCTCAGTGCTAGGTATCAGGGTCCATAGTTCCATTTCCTCATAAAGAAGAGTTTATTCTAACCCAGTATGACCTCATCTTCACATGATTGCTCCTATAAAGTCTCTATTTCTAAATAGACTCAAATTCACACATACTGAGGATTAGGATTCTGACACACTTTTTGCGAGGACATGAGTCAACCTACAAAACAAGCAGTACTCAGATATGGCGGAAGTCATGAAAGTGGTACATGAAGGGCATTTTGAAACTCTGACGATAATGCTGCAATGGAAGGAAAGGTCCATGCATAGAGGGACAATGACATGGATTCAGTTATTCACGGGCCAGTAAGCTTCACGTCAATCACTGTACTGTGATTCCTTGCTATGTGCCCAACATCTGATAAGATTCCTCTATCGTCCTAACCTCGACGAGCCATTATTTGAAAGTACATAAAGAAACACATCAAAATATTGATGGCTGCTGGAAAAAGCAATCCACAGCACACTCAGAGTGAGTGGTGTTGTCCTAGAGAGCCTACACATTTTTGGCAATATTTCTCTGAGCATTCATCCCTCTTCCAATCATCGATAGCTTCAATTGGAACTTAATTCCAATCAGTATCTCTAGCCAAAAATGATGATCATTATACAGTCATGTGTTGCTTAGGAACACGCTGAGATGTAGGCTGTTGGGAATTCCACCACTCTGTGAACATCATAGAGTGTGCTCAGACACCCCGGCTGCCTGACACAGCCTCTTGTTCCTGAGCACAAACCTGCACAGCGTGTGGATGTACTGAATGCTGTGGGCAAGGGTGACACAACGGGAAGTGCTTGTGTATCTAAACACACAAAGGGTGCAGTCAAAATGCAGTATTATAATCTTATTTGTTGTATGTGTAGTCATCACATGGAGCTTGCCTGGGCTCTGACAAAATTTCCACCCATTCTGGCACTATTTTCCAGCACCTGGCAACAGGCTCAGATTTCTTTAGTCTCCAGCTATCTGTATCTCCTCATAGGGAAATAAAAGGCATAGAGTTGGAGACAAATCAATTACAGAAAGTAATTATTACATGATATACCTCAAAAAACCCTGATCTGCAATTGATTCCTTAACATAAAGGGGGAGGGGCATTTAGGAAGAGTTGTTTTTCATTTAGAAGATCAAAATTGGAATTTGCACTAAGTATAATTGAACAAGAAACTCTAGGGGAAAAATAATAAATCTATTTAATGGTTTTATGAAATCTTGGGATGCTCTGAATATTCAGAGGGTTTCTCTGTCCCATTTGTCAAAGTAATAGAGTGTGAAGAAATGGTAAATCTGATTAGCCATGCTTGTCTAGCAGTAATCTACAGTCTGAAAGAAAAGAAAGAATATCTAAAACTCCAATCACTGTTGCTTCCTGTGCTTACTCAGGTTAAAAATATATATATATTCTCCAAGGATGTTCAGAAAACGATAATGTTTAGGTGTCTGAAAATCATTCAGGAACCCACGGGCCAGTGGCCAAGGCATATGCATTTTTTCCTGAGTATTGTCAAAAACAGTTTTCTCTTCACAGTGTTAAGTTCAGAGGCTTCTGAACCACCTGCTGTTCATAGACCAATGCAGGAATGTAGAAAGCTGTTTCCAAGGCAATGAGACTTTCCTCCTGGCAACCACCCCTCCCCCACCTCCCATCTTCCCCCTTTCTCAGGAGTTGAGATGGAATTTCTGGGAGGAGCAGGCATGGTGATGCAGCAAGCATCTCAAGGGTTATCCAAGTACAGCTGCAGGATGTTTGTAAGTACCGGGTGAATCCCCTTTGCCCACATGTAGAGATTATTACAGGCCTATTAGAATCAAATCTTCTCACATCCCAAATCACTCCACCAATAGCATTTTGTTTAACATCTCACTTAATAGACACTTGCCTACATCAGAGGTCTTCGATCTACAGCCCAAAGGCCAAACCCAGCCTGCCGTGTAAATCTGTAAGCAGAGTGTCTGTGATTGTGTGTTGCTTATGAATGCCACTGTGTTCCAATGGCAGAACTGACCTAGTGGACAGGAGAGACAGAGACCACAGGGTCCACAAGCCTAAAAACACGATTTGGCCCTTTCAAGACAGATTTTCCTAGTTTCTGTCCTAGATGATACAGAACCAAAATCAGGTCCAGAAAACTACACAACATGAAAGTAAGTGCACTGTGCTATGGTAAATAAAAAGAAATAAATAGGGGCTGTTAAGAATTTCCATGTATCACTGAGAATCACTGGTCTGAGTAGAATCTCTAGAAAAATAAGACTGGAAAGCCTGAGGACACATAGCTTTAAAGGGGTTAGGAGCCATGCTACCTAAAAAGCAGAGAGCTAGCAAAGATGGCAAAGGGAATGTGCTCCAGTAAGTATCCCAACACACAGGGAAGCCAGGGACACTGGCAAGAGCCATGCAAACTTGAGGTACTAAGCCATGGTGAGCCCAAGTTCTCCATAGCAGGAGGAAAGACATGTGAATAGTAGGAAGTAAGGTTCAAATCAAGGATATACAGGTCCTTGAATGGCAAGCAAAAGAAATGACCTTATTCACTAAACTGGGAAGCCATCTGATAGAATCTTTGTTTAAGGCAAATCCAGAAAGTCACATGAAAGATGAGCGTACAGAGAGAAGAGAGGGAAGCCAATTATCTATCTGACTTGACATGTATGAACTCACTTAATTCCTCCTAACACTCCCAAGAGGTAAGTGCTGTCATGGTTGCCACTTTGTAGATGAGAAATCTGTGACTGAAAGTTTAAGTAACTTGCTCAAACTCTTACAGAAAGAAATTTGCAGAGCTGAGATTTGGATTCAGACAATCTGACTCCAGAGTTCAACTTCTGTAATCAGTTACAAGGTTATTATTAGAGTATAAAATTGAGATAAGAATTCGATTAGATTTGCTGCAGTGGCACACACAAGGTGCTCCATAAATGCATTTGAAGAGTAAATAATGAAAGAAATAAAACAAGAAAAAGGAAATAGCAGGTACAAAGAGCATGAAATGGGAAAAAAATAAGTAGCATTCAGGGTCTAATATTGGAGATTCAAGGGAGAAGGAGGCATCAAAAATAATCCTAATAGTTCCCTTTAGGATGGCTAGAAGAACAACAAAATTAAGATACAGAAATGTAGGAGGAAGAACCAGCTCTGGGGATAAGGTGCTAAATTCAATTTGAGATTAAACAGATGAGGGACTCGATGAGATGGAAAAGCATTCAAGTGGAAAAACCCAGCAAGCCCTTGGAGATGTGGAACCAGATCCCCAGAAAAAAACTAGAGGCAAAACAAATACAGTCAGTGGTTGGGCTCCACAGAAGGAATGGGAAGGGGAAAAATGAAGCTATCTTTACTCGCGACATGTATTATAAATAAAACAAAGAAAACCATTAGATGACGGCAAGTGTGAAATTGGCCAGGTTAAAAAAAACATGGGCTGGCTCCAGAGTAAATCGGGGAAGAGAGGCAATATCCGTTGATGCAGAACCCACCACACACCAGCGCTCTGTGCCACATTTCCTGATCACAAGGAGGCTGAAACAAGGTGCTGTCTTTCCTAGACAGCAGAGGAAAGAGACTGAGGAAAGATAAACAGCTTTCAGAAGGACAAGCTGGAACACCACAGAGCCAGGACTGCAGCCCGACCTGCAGCTGCAAAGCCCACGTTGTAAACACCGCACCACCTCCAAAAGGGTGAGTTTCATGATGTCACCTCAGACCCTCAGAGCCATCAGATACTCTGCCCAATTCCACAATCTGTTCCAGGATCTTCACATCACCTTCAAGGAGAAATCAAGACCCCTTGCTTAACGAGCTGCCCTCCAAGGTGTCTGTAAAAATTGTTCATTTCACACATTGACCAGTGGTGAGGGAAAATTTGGAGAGATGTGCTAAAGAGTTCCTAACTCTTGAAAATCCACACCAGTTTCTTCCTAGCTGTTCTGTTTCTGGTTTCTGCCAGGGCGCCCCTCCCAGAGGTACACTAGTAGGCACACAGCCCTGGGCCCAGAGCTTGGGAGATGGGCAGTCGAGAATCTCTCTCTTTAAATCCTCAGTATCTAATAGAAAGTTAACCAATAACTTATTTGAAACAACAAAGACATAATGAGTTAGTTTGCTCTTAAATATGGATAAAAAATACTGAATAAAACAAAGATTAAAAAGAAAGAGGCAAGTACAAAAGGAATGATCTGTCTTTTAATTTACATTATGTCTTCATTGGCCTTGTTTACCTCAAATATGTAAATTAAGTTTGCATTTCAATTTCAGATGAAAAGTAATTACATGAATTCTCCTGAACGTACCTGTTCTAATTCTTTCTTTTTTCTCAGATCAAACAATCAATCTCACAGATTTTCAGGGAACAAATTTCTTCTTTGATACTCTCATTTTATAGTGGAGTCCCATCAACTCATTTTATATCTCAAATAAATAAATTTCCTCAGAGAAACAGCATGGTTGACAAAACTAAGGAAAGAAGGAAAACCCGTCCAGAGACTAGGACTAAGGATCTGAATGAGTAGATGGAAGGACTGTGTCTGCAGACGCTCACATTAACAATAACACCGGGCAGATTATTCCTTCTAACAGCAAATGAAAGCAGGGGGAAAAAATATTTTAAAAAAGCAGCCCAGTGATTCAGCTGCAGAGCAGTTCTCCCATTTCTCTTCAAATCTGAGACCTTTGAGTGCTGCGGGCAAATGGATTGAGCTATGCAAAACTGCAGAAAGCATCTGGCTTAGTATTTTTCTTGAACCTCATTACCCTCCATGAGAAATAGGCCTACAGACAGCAAAAGGCTTCTACATCCTGCATCGGGAGAAATGATTCTGGTACATGGAACACATGACTACTAGCCACGGTGTTAAAGGCCTCTCAACACGACACTTAAGAATATTAATGCATTTCTTATCCGTCACTATAGCTCCTGCTGTTTAATGGCAGCAGCACTAAATGAAGTGGGCTAATAGAGGACCAGACGAGATGAGCAGCTGATAGGAACATCGTGGAGACAACCATGAGTCTATGCGGCAAAGCCTGTGTCTCTGCCGAAACTCACCTGCCAATGTTCAGGGCTCAAGTCCGTGCTGATTACATAGCACGTACTCAAGTTTCTAGGTCTCTCTCCCCCTTTAAAAACGTGGGATAGTAGTTTTTTGGTCTACAGTGATCCTCTTTCTTCCCCTAACAGCTGTTTCCAGTGTGAATCCCAGCACCCACCAGATACACTCTTTGCTTAAGACAACTCAATATCCCCTCATCGAGTGACCTTCCCTGGCTCTCCTAGGCAGAGTGGCACCACACTGTAGCCTGGGTCCCCGGAGCATTTTATAATCTTCTGCTAGTTCTCCCACTGCTCTGCCAGTCAACGTGTCTGTCACATGACTGCTTTGTCAACGTGTCTTCACTTCTAGACTGTGAGCCCCTTAGGGCAGGAATAGATATCCTCTGGACCCAATGTGGTCAACATGGGGCACAGGCAGGGACACCTCTGGCATTCTCCAAGCCCCAGGCCAACAGCCTCCCTTCCTTCCTGGAATGTGTTGAACAGTGCCCCCCAAATTCATCTACCCTCTGAACCTCAGAATGTGACTTGGAAATGGGGTCTTTACAGATGTAGTGAAGGTAAGGACGGACATGAGATCACACTGGGTTAGAGTGGGTCCTAACCTAATGATGGCACCCATGGAAGAGACAGAAAGGGGCAAAAAGAGGCCAAGTGAAGACGGGGCAGAGGCTGGAGTTACCCTGTTCCAGTCAAGGAGCACCAGGAGCAACCAGAAACTGGGACAGGCAGGACAGGACTCTCTCCTGGGGCCTTTGGAGGGAGCGTGACCCTACTGACACCTTGATTGTGTCCTCCAGAACTGCAAGAGAATAAATTTCTCTTATTTTAAGCCAACAAGTTTGTGGTAATTTGTTACCACAGTCCTAGGAAACGCATACACTTCCTTTCCCTAGAAACTGGCTTCCTACTAATCCATATAATTTTGGACTTCAGGCAGCATATTGGGACCACAGAACTCTGCACCCCAAATCCCATCCCAGCTGTCTCACAGTGTTTAGCACATATCTAAGTAAGGCCAATAACTCCCTTCCTTGGGAATTTGAGGGCTCATGAGAGAAAAGCATTCCTTCCCCACTCTTCTACCTCACTCCAACCTTCCCAAAGGTCATCTCATAGATACATTTCGCCACATCCTGTCAAAATTCTACTTCTTGTGACTCAACATCCTTTACTCACAGTGTGTGCTTCGCACCCCTTATTTCTACCTGCCCTTACATCATGTTGGTACTGTTTCTTCTTTTTGTTGCAGTGAACTCCCCTTAAAAGTGTTAGAGAACTCAAATTAATCCACATGAAAAAAGCCAGCAGTCCCATATATCCATGGGCAAGAGACATGAATAGAACCTTCTCTAAAGAAGACAGATAAATTGTTAACGAACATATGAAAAAATGCTCATCATCCCTAATTATTAGAGAAATGCAATCAAAACCACCCTGAGATACCTTCTAACTCCAGTGACTCCATCTAACCCACATCACAAAATCTCAAAATCACTCTACCTTGGAAATCAATCCCAAGTTGGAGAAGTTGCTGGTTTCTAGAACCACCTATAAGTCCAGATTCTGACACCATCTTCTTTGAGATAAATCAAATTTGAAGGTCAGGCCTTCCAGGTTGCCCTTGACTTCCACTTGCTTACTCTTTGGCAGCACAGTGCCCACAAGTGTGCTTAGGAAGCTTCCTTCCGAGTTTCCCACAGGGACAGACATCTCCCTTCATTGGGCATCCAGCCTTCTGGTTGGGAGCACACCTTCTCCACCCCTATGGCTCACATGGACACTGAACTGGGGCCTGGTGCAGAGGAGTCCGAGGGTTCTAGAAAAAGGTACAATCATCTTTAAATTAGAGAAGAAGGCAGTGAGAAATTCACAGGGGGTGGGGGGAGACTGCAGCTAGAGCCAAAATTGGGCCGGGAAGGGACTTCAATAGATGCCAGAAGAGCGAAGGGTAAAAGTTGGACTAATACAGTGAAAAGTAATGAGAGCGTGTTCGTCTCCTTTTTTCTTATTTCTCTCACCACTGAGTTTAAAAAGGAAAGGGACTAGGAAAAGCAACATATTCCCCTGTCCCCTGCCCATTTCCCTCTTTCCTGCACTGAATATGCTGGGGCAGGATGAGAAACTAGGAAAGGGACCCACTGGGGACACCCCTGCCTCTGAACCCAGCCTACTGCCTCATCCTCGCCTGCCCCTCCATGCCAGCACTGCCGCACCTGTGGCCAGCAGTCAACTCATAGACTGTCGGGGTATGGCAGAGGCGGCACCCTCTGGACAGTTTGGTGACAGTCATGGGTGAGACTGCTGGAGAGTCAGGCTTCCATGACTGGACAGAAAGGTCTCTACCTTCCTCACCACTGCTGACCGATGTCTCCTGGAGACAATGTCCCCAAAATAGGTGTGTCACTGGAGGAAACAGGGAAGTTCCCTGTGATGAGTGGCAGTGTCCTTTCCTTCTTTTTTAAGGTAAGAACAAAATCTTGTCACCAGCCCATTCTAACAAATATCCCTGTAGGATAATTCTTCTTATCACATTGTGTGGTTTGCTCCCTGCATTTCAGGTTGGGTCACTCTGCAGGGCAGAGAAGCAGGTTTTGCAGATGTTGCTTGCGAAGGCAGCCATTGTTTCCTAAAGCTTCAGCCATTAAAAAGACTTCGCTTCCCAGAGACTCTGGAAGCAAAAGAGAAATGAAGCATGAAGGCAAAAAGAATAAACGAAAGGAAGGGAGAAGAGGAGAGAGAGAGACGGGAGGAAAAGAGTCAGTCAGCAGACCCTGTGACCAGCAGAAACCGTGCCTTCCTGTCACACTGCGTCCCGCCACCCTCAGAGGTGTCAGCAACTGTAAAGTGGCTGCTGCAAGGCATATCCAGAAATGGCAAGTCCTAAGCAGCGGGGTCTTAGGGCAGAAACAGTTTCCATGTCCCCTGTGTAGAAACCCATACCCGGAATGTGGGGGCCACTAAAGTCCTCGTAATGAGGGTGTCAGCAGAAATCATGGTGTGCTGGAGGTCACAGTTCCTCCATTCATCAGGACCCTCATTTGATGTGACTCTGGGAGAAGGAGCAAGTCCCATACTGATAGAATGGGGGATGGGGTCTCTGATGTTGGTATAGTGAATGAAGATCAGGAAATGGCAATACCTCCCGCACCCCGGACTGGGGATGCGGGTTCGTGCCACTCCCCTTGCAGACACACCTTCTTCATTCCTTTCTGAGGGGATGAGTGAGCACCCAATCCTGCTGTCCTGGTTCCTTTTGAATCAGAGCACACTTTTCAGATCCTTAGTCCATAAACCTTCAGACACATATCCTGCCTCTATAGTTCAGTTCCATCCCACAGGTTTGCTCTAGGGGCCAATTCAGAAAGGAGCATGCCTCTTTCTATCACAGGCAGGAAATAAGATAACAGGCATGGGGGGGATGACAGGGAAATAAATAGTACATGCATTTTGAAATGTATAGGATTGATGGAGATTGTCTTCATCGCATCTTGGGACTCTGCATCATAGGACTCAAAATCCAGATTGCCTTTACCCAAAGAAGAAAATTGCCTGAAAATATATTAGCTGTTCTGTGGAGAATTTTTTTCTCTCTTTGTCTCCTCCTAATAAGATTAATGAAATCAAGTAAGGCATTAAAAAAATCTAGAGCAATGCCTAGCACAAGATAGGAGCTCAGTAAATTATGTTGTCATGGTTGTTTTTATAAGACAAAAATACTCATGCATCGAACTTCTGAGTGTCTGAAGGATGAAATTAGTGCAGAAAACTCCAACCCATCCACGATCACCTTTGCCCTCAGCTCATGATAGGAACAGGTTACAGCCCACTTCACAGGCAGTAGGTTGTCAGCATAACAGTGTGGACACAGAGAACAGGAGTGAAAAAGAAAACAGTCACGTTCTCAAATCCACGGAAACTAGGAACATATAAATTTCATTATGCAATTTGCCATTGCTATCAATTCACATACTAGTTTGGCTTTAATTTGCCTTTTCTATATAAAAAGAAAAAGTTATCTTGAGACTGTTAAAGTATGAATTAGAACACCGGTCAGCCTTCGCCCGAGTTCACACGCCCCAGTGGACCTGCTCATCTTGTACACCAGCCCCCAAATATTTCATAACACAGATCTAGTCGTCTTTTTAAAATCTCTCCATCTAACTCTTTAAGTAAGCCATAGGCAATTGTTTATGGGAGATGGCATACAGAGTCAGTGCTGTGAATCTCTCTCCCCACTCTGCACTCCGTGTTAGCACATTGGCAGCTTTAAGTCAGCCATGGGAGAGTATTTACACCACAGAAAATGGCAAATGCCACAAGGTAGGAATTTGTCATCACACCATTATTTTTAGATAGCTGAGTGTAAAACACATATCAATACACTGATCTGAGTGAAGGTGAGCATGAGCAACATGCAGGCACCAGGTGCTCAAGCAGAAAAGGGAAATGACAGGGTTAGAGATAGGGAAAAGGTAGAAAAGAGGTTCATAAAAAAGGAGGCCCGGGTAGAAAATACCACCCCCTGCGTTATGATTTCTGTTGAACAGTCTGGTATGTCCCACCCCATGTTGTAGGGCCCTTTCCTGCCCCACACTCACCTAGTACATCCATTTCTATGTGCTCAGCTTAAACTGGAAATTTATCAACTATCTTCAAAGACCTTCATAAAATCCATAGATATTTTTACTCTCTCAAGCTGTACCCAGATAAAACTTGTATATCATACATTAATCTTTCCAGAGGATAATATCACATACCTTCAAATTAATTTGAATTTTTTATTTAAAAAAATCTTTACAAGGATATACCAGCTGTTCATTTTTATTTCTTCCTGTAAAATGTAAGAAAACTATTCTTCTTTGTGTCAAGCTGCTGGTTTTCAAATAGAAACCTAATGCCTGCCTATATTTTATTTTAGCTCCTGAATTAATTAAGTCCTTGAGATTGTGGAAAGCAATAAACTGCTCATAAGAAATCATTATTTCATGCTATTCACTACTCAGCTATGAAGGGCAATCTGATCTATACTTGAGGTGACAGGTATGAATTCTGAATTTTTTATTTTTCTTCCTTTATTAGAAAGGGAAAAGTTTTCATGACACTGGAAAAAATAGGAAGTAAACAATGCAGAAAGTTACAAGCCTTAGACATTAATATTGGTGAAAAGTTAGGTTCTCAATCAGACCTTACTTATAGAATAAAAAAAAAAAAAAGCAAAATACACAACATACATTTCCTCTGAAAATTTCTGGTTCAGATTTCAATTACCTTGCAATGAGAAGGCAAAAACTAAATGAACCATTGGACTAACTTAATGTTTTTCGGTGACCAAGAACACAGTTAATTTTTAATGAAATTATCATTTTTTAGAAGACACTTCTTTATAAGAAAATGATAAAAGTGGAAAGTCTCTTAAGATCTTTAATAATAACAAAGTTAATCTGTATTTCACCTCTAAGTCCTTCAAAATGTAATGTGGTAGATTGCATAAATGGCCCAAATTCTTCATTCCCCTTTGTCATAAAACTGCAACTCTTCCCACAGAAGTAAGTACTTCCCAACCCCCTGATCATATGATATGTGAATAAATAAAATATACAAAAGGTCTTGCATGATTTCACTTGCTCCTTTGAGCTTCTACCATCACCAAGAAAAGGCATGCCTGGGCTAGCCTATATTCCCAGTAGGAAGAAGGGACGTGTGAACAGAGTTACCCCAGATAAGATTCTCAAGCCAATCCCAGCTTAGAACAGAATCATCAGTCAACTCACAGACTCACAGCAGGCTCAGCCAAGGTCAGCCAAGCCCAATCTACTCACAAGCATGTAAGCTACAATAATATATGAGCAAGATAAGCTGCTGAGTTTTAAGGTGATTGGTTATAGAAGATATAACCACACCTATATATTCCTCCTCTCACATTTTTCTCTTGAAAATGACATGTTTTACACACACAAAGGATTTACTAATTAATACATACAAGCAATTCTCAAAGTTAGCAAGTATTTTCATTTCATAACTATAAACATAGAACATAGAACGATTTCTTCAAGACTCAACCTTATCATATTATGTCATCTATCAAGTCACTGGATTAGTTGAATACAAGAAACTGTGACTGAGCCACCAATGTAATTTTGTTGTTAACCTCGGGAACACAGAATTGAGGAAGAGCTCTGGACTGGAGCTCAGTCTATCAAGAGCCAAGACAAAGGGCCAGGACCCTGCTAAGTGCTTTCCTGAATCCAACTATGTCTAAATTCTGATTTCTCATATTTAAAAAGAGTTGGATTTTACAAAGATTGTGGTACTATTCAATATTTGAAAATTTTGATAGGTAACAAGGTGACATTGAAAAGCAGAGATCCCATAAATCCTAGAAGAAAACATACGAAATAATCAGTCTATTATTACGTTGAGAGAGCTAAGATTAGATTTTTTCAACTAGCAGTAAATTTTGACCAAGTTGTCTTCTTTTCTCCATAGCTCCTGGGAGGTTTCTCTGTCTAATTTCTCCAAAAGTGCCATGAGTTAAATGTGCAATGAGAAAGGAACTGACATTACTCTGGAGGCTGTGGAGTGATTTGGATGAACAAATATAAAAGAAGATCAATTTTAAAAATCCTTCTCAACTAATTTTCTGTGTAAATATGCTTTTTATTCTCAAACTCCATTCTAATTTCATCAATGATGAAATAACAATCTTAATTATTTCTTAATGTTAATTTCCCTTGCAAATAAGCTTTACATTTTTTTTCCCTACAGAAGTATTCTTTATCCAGATAAACAGGGATAAATCCAAGAGCTTTTCCGTTTTAATCAGTTTTTGTTGTCATAATGGAATACCTGAGACTTGGTAATTTACAAAGAAAAGAGGTTTATTTGCTGGTGATTCTGGAGTCTGGCAAGTCCAAGAAGCATGGTGCCAGCCTTGCATGGCTTCTGATGAGGTCTCAGGCTGCATCACAGGATGGTGAAGAACAGGAAGGGGAAGCAGGTGTGTGCACAAAGGGACCAAACACGAGGTACAGGCTTGCTGTACAAAAATCTGCTCTCACAGGAACTAATCCATTCCAGCAATAATTAACTCAGTCTCAAGAGGTGAATCCATCTTGAAGAGCTCATCATCTCTTAAAGGTACCACTTTCCAACACTACCACCTCGGGGACCAAGTCTCAATGAGTTTTGGTGAGGAAAAACGATATTCAAATAATAGCAGTTGCTTATGAGCTTTTAAAATAATATTAATTTCTCCCCTTAAAACACAAACCATAGATAATTGTTTTGATAACAAATTAAGTAAAATAATAATAATAATAATAAGTAGTTCAAAGTAGTTAGCATGTTTAAACTCATCAAATTCTTACAGCCACCTTATGAGATAGGTGCTGGTACCATCTCCATTTTATAGAAAAGGAGACAAGGGCATGGAATGGTTCAGTAAGTTGCCCAAAGTCACAAAGCCAATGATAAAGCCAATATTGAAAAGCAGAAACTCTGCCTCCCAAGTCTTTGCTTAGCCCATTAGGCAGACTGCCGAACCCAACCCTGGCCTCCCCAAAAAGTCTGCCTAGATCCTCCCGTACTATACATCCTCTCTATGCATTCAAATTGACTCGCTAATATTTAACAAAAATGTTGGGGCTGAGTGAGTAGGGGTACGAGGCATTGTACATTAAGCACTGGAAATTCTCCACTAACAAGGCCAACAAAATTCGTCGTTTGCTTAGACTCTAATGAAAAAAATAAGTAACTAACTAAATGAACAAGAAGTTAAAATAATGAAATGCAAAGAATGAAATATAGCTGGGAGGTTTCAAAAGACCTCCCAGAGGAAGTGGTACTTAAAAATTGAGATACGAAAGAAGAATAGGAATTAGCTGTAGAGTAGGAAAAAACTGGCAGCCCAGGCCAGCAACCAGACAGAACCCGAGAGCAGGCCGGTGCGTCTGAGCACACGGAGGGGCAGAAGAAAATGACAAGAGCCGAGGCCAAGGGCTCGGAGTTTATGTGCAGGATGACAGAACATGGTTGAAGAGTTTAAGGAACGGAGTCGTGTGATTCGATTTACATCCTCAAAACCAAGTCAGGAAAGACGTATTCAGGCAGGGTGTCCTCGACCCCTCGACTTGCCTGCTCAGAAGAAGGTCCTTATCATCTCCCATCTCATTCCCAGGTAAACTTGCAGAGTTTCTTCCAGCAAAAGTCCACAGTCTCAATGCTCAGCACTGGCTTTGTCCACTCTGGTTCCTCCCATCTTAAAAAACTCCTCCCTTGGTCCCACAACCCCTGCAGGCTCCATCCTATTTCCCTCCCCTCTCTCACTCTTCGTCCAGTTCAGTCAGACTTCAGTCCCCTTCACTCTGTTGATAACCACACCTGTCAAGGTCCCCGGTTGTCTTAATGAGGCCAAATTCAAGGGTCACCTGTCCACGATCATCTGGTCAAGCCTCTCATCAGGAGTCTACGTGTGGGACCAAACCTTCTCCAAAAGCACTTCATTCTCTTGGCTTCTGTGACCCCTCAAACTGCAGATTGTACCGCTACCTCATTAGCTTGTCCTCCGGGGCCTCTTTTGCTGGCTTCTCTTTGCCTGGCTCAAGCTCCAATTATTTGTGCACACAGGGACACTCTGCTGGCTTCTCTTCTCATTTCCATCTGCACCTTCTTCCAAGCTGATCTCATTACAGTCTAACGGCTTTAAATACTGTCTAGTATTTAAAGGGGCTCCCAAATGGGTATCTCCAACCCTGACAACCTGCCAGGGGCTCCCAAATGGGTATCTCCAACCCTGACATCTCCCACATGTTCCTCTTGCACTGAGCCCCATGGATTATGTAATCAGTGCTGTACTCACTACATGATTGCTGAGATCATCAGTGACAGAAGTGTTAAAAGAAAAACCTAAACACATTAAATTTTTTAAGAGTTTACTCGAGCAAAGAGGAATTTACAAATAGGGCAGTGCCAAATCATTGTCAGCTTGGGCTCCACAGAGGAATTTGAAAGGAAGGCTTTTACAGTGTGAATGCAGAAGCAGAACAGAGAAATCACTTGATTAGTTAAAATTTGAGCTGTTGCCTTACTTGGACCATTTTGGTGGAAAGTCTCAGAAAATATAACGAATGCTCAGCTGATCACTTATGAGCTTAAGTCTCATTTTGTGTATATAAAAACCCAGTTAGAGCCATTCTGTCTAATGGCCTCCTGTTTAATTATTTTAGCAGAAGGAGTGAAAGATCTACAGTGTTGGATTTTATGTCTGTAATTTCACAGGGAAATGTTTGTTAATTTCATATGTTCTCTCACATGCGAATTAACACGGAGATACTGGCAGAAGAAAACCGAAACTGTTTCCCAGGGAAAGGTACATTGTGTTAAAACTGGAATTCCGAAAGCAGTTGCATAATTTGGAATGTTATTTTAGTCTTTAGGGTTTTATCACAAACAATACCTTTTAGGCACACCACTCAATAGAAGGCAGATAAGATGACTCGTGATACCTGGGATAACCTTTCTTCATCATTTACTTTTTTGTTCTAATGAATGCTTTTAGCAGAGATGTCAATTCTAATTTTTCCTTAAAATGAACATGAATTCCTTCTATTTTAAGATGTAACAAAAGTCTTAGCTTTCATGCCCCTGATTTCCCCGAGGTCTTCCAAAGCCTTAGTTTCTGGTCTATGGACTGTGGCATGCTTTTAAACCCAACAATTGACCACTGCTTGCCCTCTCCAAACTTCCTTATTAATGTCACCCTTTCTATAAAAAACCTATACAGTGTTAAATATTGGAATTCTGGTTTTTAATAGCAGACTCTGCTTTATGGTTGTGATTTTTCTTCCATCCTCCCTTTACTATGATGGTTCAATAATACCCTGTTCTCTACTGCCCTTCTTAATAGCTCTGCTATTACTGTCTCCCACCCTGCTGTGGCCCTGGACTACGGGTCGGGGGAAAAGACCAGAGTTAGAAAAGTAGGTCTGGTTTCTAATCTTTGCTGTGCTACCAACTAGCCACCTAACCCCTATATAAAATTACAGGTATTTTTGTAATGCAGAAACTGAAAAGCGTGGAGTTAAATGACTTGCCTGATTAGAAAAAGCTAAAGAAGCAATACAAATTGAAGGCACTATTATTTTCACCCTCATTCCATAAATCAATCCACTACGGCTTGCATTGCCATGCTTCAGAAATAAAAACTGCTCAAATTCTAAATGCAGGCAAAACCTCATTCTCTAGGTTTAAGAAAGAAGGGAGTCTCAATCTCCTCTCCTACACATAGCAACAAAACTCCCCTTTCTGAGATCCACGCCCCTACCAACAGTGGGGCTCAGCCCTTAGAGCGAAGGGTCCCGGCTTGCTTGCTAATGAGGAGTCCCACTTGCTCCCTAAGTCACTCACACTAGCAGGAGTCCCCCAGCGAATCCTGCGTGAACCTACTTAGGATAGAGTTGCTGATCAGGTGGGCACGTGACAAGCAAAGGCGTCAAAGAATGGCCAGGACGCATCCATTCCTAGCACTCACTGCCCCGCCCGAGGATCCGTTATGCTTCTGCTGTAGAGCAGCCTCCAGTTCTCTCCTGCTCTGGTCACACCTGTCCCTCGGTATTCTCAGGGAAAGCTAGTGCTGTGGTGATTGAAAGCTGTCAGAATCAAAACAGTCACATGTTGAAAAAACACCTGAGCTAGGGAAGGCCATGAAGAAAGGCTTTGTGCCCTAATGATGAAACTATCACAAAAGACTCTACGAAGCCACAGCTTCACACAAAGGCTGTGTAGGCTTACACAGAAAGTACTTCAGCAAGCCCATCTGCCCAGCAATTGCCTGTCCAAGCTCAGTGTGTTATCATTGATCTTTGCAATTGAGGATAATCATTTCAAAACAATTATATAATCTTCCTCATTTTCCCTTCCTTTACATCCCTGAACTTGGACATAGTTGACTGTGGTACATATATGCCCAGGGCCTTATTCCCCAAAAAACTCTTTTCTTTTAGAGCCTCTCTGTGCTGGAGGCATGAGTAGACAAGGGCAGGGCAGAGATTTGGAGCACTGCGTTTGGCCTGGATGGGCAAGGCCGCCTTGAGCAAACGTCTGGCCCCTTTTCTTCCTTTGTCCCCACTCCTTTTCCCCTTCCAGAACAAAACCCAGGGAGAGTCACAGTCCTCTGCCTGCCCTCTGACCCCCTGCCTATTTTATCAAATTGCCACTCTTTCTATACCCCCTACCACGCAAAATTGCAAATTGCATTCCTGAATCCCAGCCAGATGGTGGACGAAAAACAATTTAATTCTATTAACCCACATCATTTTTTTCCTTCCTTCGATATGCTTTCCTTGAGAGAGCTTGTGATTGACGTATCATGCAATTTGCATTTCTTGCATTTATGTCAGATAACGAGCTGTAGTAGGACATAGAAAGATTAATGTAAATGATATTTACAAACTAACTAGGGAGCTGCATAAATAGAGTTACCCAACTTCCAGAAGTGTTGTCAACCCAAATGATTTTCAGCTGATAGAATTGAAAACTCTGGTGTGGTGCAGTGGGAAGAGGGAGAGAGAAGCTGAGGGTGGTGGAGACAAATGTACCTAAACCCTTCTCTCAGGCTACTCTCCTTTGCCTACCAAGAACCAGGGAGAATAGAGGGAAACACGTTCACAAATCAATTTCCTCTCCCAACAGAGGAATAAGAGTTTCATCTAATTTCCTTTCAATCACCACTCTCTCTGTCACTGTAACCCAAGCATAGCCCTAGACGCTGTGATAAGGAGTAAAGTGGGACAGACGGGTGGTTCAGGGGAAATGAATTCTTGGTGGAATAGAAACAGGATCATTCTCATATGTGTGGCCATGGCAGGGCCAAGTACAGTGTTTCATGTAAAATCTATCTTTGAGGAGTTGATTTTCTATTGGAGAAACTAATGAGACATCATCATTAATGAGACCCCCCATAGTGCCTCCCACAATAGCCCCCAGTGCCATGCTTACCTCAATGAAAGGGAACAACTAGTGTTCACAGGGATAGGTGCCATTCTGCCTTGTAGCACACTGCAGCAGTCCCCAACCTTTCTGTCCCCAGGAACTGGTTTCATGGAGGACAATTTTTTCACAGGCCAGGGTGGGGGGAAGCCTTTGATTCTCTTAAGGAGCATACATCCTACATCCTTGACACTCACAGTTTGCAGAAGGGTTCACACTCCCATGAGAATCTAATGCTGCTGCTGGTACAGCAGGAGGCAGAGCTCAGGTGGAGATAGAGAGCGGCTGTAAATACAAATGAAGCTTCACCGGCTCACCTGCTGCTCCCCTCCTGCGCTCTCAGTTTCTAACAGGCCATGGACCAGGACTCATCTGCAGCCCAGGGGGTGGGGAAAGGTTCTGCCTGATGCCACCTACCAACAGCATCACTCTAGTCCAGAAGTATACAAACTGTTCCCCCAGTCTTCTCCACTGTGGCTTTAGCGCAAGTTCAGCATCTTCCCAGGTCCCCTTTCCCTTTATTCAGCAGCCCCATATACCTGGGTTGGCCCTGTGGGAAAAGGCTACGAGTCATTTTCCCAAGCACATTTCCACTGCGAGAAAGTTACTTGCAGCTCAGCAATAATGATGAGCCTGATAAACTTGGTTGTTAAATTATAGTTGATGATAATACTAACTCTCTTTCATATTTTCTCAGTCTCATAAAGCATTTGTTATGCATCACATTTTTTTTTCTTTTAAGGAGGTTTAAGCTCAATCAGGAATGTCAGTGATAGCGCCTTTTGTAATAATAATAATCTACATAACAGCAGTAATGACATTTCAAAGATAGAAACTGTCCTATAAGAACTATCTTTTAAGGACAGAGGAAAAAACAAAATGTGTGCTAAGAACAGATATTATATTTATACTTACATGTTTTGTCTTAGAACTTGACACCACCCGTCAAATAACGCACCTGAAAAATGGGGACAAAGAAGCTAAAAAGGAGTAACTGTGATGATGCCTAAAGTAGCCACTTGTGTATTTTTAGACAATTCAATTTTACATCACATTCATGTATACCTTCATTTATTCATGAGCTGCCAAATTTTATTAAAGTACCAATTAGCTGTTCAAAAACGGAATCTCTATATCATGTTAAACAAGATAAGGTATTAACCTGTGTTCCTTTTTATAATGACATTCTTATCATTTTAAATAGAAAATAACTTCACAAAAAACATCTCTTCTGGTCTACGTAAAAAGTTCACATTTTAGGTTTGGCACCTGTGGCTCAGCGGGCTAAGGCGCCAGCCATGTACACCTGAGATGGCGGGTTCAAATCCAGCCCTGGCTGCCAAACAACAATGACGGCTGCAACCAAAAAATGGCCGGGCGTTGTGGCCATCGCCTGTAGTCCCAGCGACTTGGGAGGCAGAGGCAGGAGACTCACTTGAGCCCAGGCATTAGAGGTTGCTGTGAGCTATGATGCCACAGCACTCTATCCAGGGTG
>CAUYON010160876.1:0-15922 GCA_963573935.1 Arctocebus calabarensis
ACCACACCTATGGTGCATCTTAGAAGGGTACAGGTGAAACTTACTAAATGCAGAATACAAATGTCTTCATACAACAACTAAGAAAATGCCATGAAGGGTATGTTAAACAGTTTGATGAAAACATTTCAGATTGTATATGAAGCCAGCATATTGTACCCCTTGACTGCACTAATGTACACAGCTATGATTTAATAAATAAAAAAGAAAGAAAGAAAGAAATGCAGTCAGCCCTGCCGAGTGTGGGAGAACACAAGGGCTGCAGGAACTTTCACCACAAGTGGGATATAAAGTGGCTACTTTGGAAGATAGTTTTGTTTTCTTACAAATTTGAACAAACACTTGCCTGTGACCCAGTGATACCACTGCAGGCTATTTACCCAGTAGAAATGAAAGTGGATCAAAAGACTTGTGCATAAATATTCACAGTAACTTTATGCATAATAGTCAGAACTTTGAAACTGCTCAGAGTGTGGGGCATTAGTGCTGTGGAACACTACTTAGTGATGAGAAGAAAATGTGCTATTCATGCCAGTAACAAAATGAAGGAATCTCAAAACATTCTGTTGAGCCAAATAGCCCAGGCATAAAAGACTACAGATGGTACATTTCTGTTTAAATAAAACTCCAGACAACACCAATCTGATCTGTAATAGATGTGACCGAAGGTGTCTGGGTCTGAAGTGGAGAGGAGGCCATGTGGATGGCAGCATCTCCACCTCTTGATTTACCTCTTGAGGTAGTCACCAAGCGCAGATGTTTGTTGAAACTCAGCAAACTATACCAGAGTATCTATTTTATTATATGTAAATTGTGCCTCAATAAAATCAATTTAAAAATGTAGTAGCAGGAATGAATGAAATGATGATTGTATAGTTGATAGCCACTTCACTACATTGCAAGTAATTATGGCAAGAAATGAAAATAGTTCAGAGTGGTTCTAAGAAGTTTTAATACAGACTAATTGCTCTGTCATCACTGAGTGAATTGTTAGTTAAAATCCCCATAAGGGAATTCTCTCCATTGTTCAGGGGAAATATACACTGAGAAAAAGAAAAAAGGAAAAAAAGGAAAAAGAATCACCTTGTCCTTATTTCTAGATTTCAGTTCAGAGGGTTCATTGAGTCAACATCTATTGGTTCTCCCAAGTCCAGGGTGTTGTGGGATGAAAACATGGTCCTCGCCTGTCAGGACAAACAGTCCAGCCACGACCTCAGTGACCTTGGCAAGGATACACAGCAGAGTGGGATGAGTGACAGCCAAGGTGACAATAACAACTGCAGCTGGCTTTGTGTTACCCAGTGGCCAGCACGAATCTGTGCTAGATGTACCGTCTTGTTTGATCTCCACAACTCTTTTCAGTACCGAACTCTCAGTTCCTTCTCTCCCAGCAGACACAGCTGTGACTGGGAGGCAGTAAGCCAATCGCCCAGGATCACGCAGTCAATGGATGTACCGCAGACTGGAAGTCTGCTCACAGCCATCATGTTGTGGCCCACAGAGGAGTGTGCATGTTGACGAGGTGGGCATTTAACTGCTGTTTGCCCCACCTGCTCAGGCTCTGTCCTCAGATCCCAGGCCCGCCGGACAAGCGCAGGCTTCTTCCTAAGTAGACGGGAGGGCTATTGTCACCCCTGTCCAGAGTCTTCTGCCTTTCTGGACAGCTGGCTTGCTCCTCAGAGTTTCTCACATGACAACATGATACTCTTGCTCCCAGGCAGGTGCAGGGCCGAGTAACGATTTTGGATTTGTGTCTCTCATCTTGTCACTGATTAGTTCTGACTCTGCCTGGCAAGGCTCCTGCTGGGCTATTTCAGGAAACAAAAATTCACTACACCCATCCTTATTGATTTTCCCCCTCCTTTGCTTATTACTGAAATGCTTTTCCTTCCAGCTCTTGAAGAAACCGTGTTGCAATTACTGGAAGCTCTTCTCAGTCCAGCCCAGTGCCTGCCCCTGGGCCAGAGGGCATTGGGGGGCTCTTGGGAGGCAGGCAGGTGGCCTCTCTCCACTGGGTCCCAGAGCCTAATGGCACTTTGTCCTTAACCTCCCTTCTTAGTAGTTTGGGGCATAAAGGCAGCAGTGAATAACCTGGAAAACCATCCACCTTTGGTTGTTAGCTCAGGGTATCAAAGAGGAAAATTTTTACTGAAGGAATTAAAATTTTATGGAAAACATTGTTACCGAGTGAGTACCTTCTCTGTCCTAATTTCTGGGGAAGAGTGGCTGTGCTCCACTCTCACGGGGTTTCCAGCCCAGGGACAGGTATCAACAGCGACACAAGCAGCAATGAAGTACAAGCACAAGTTAATAAAACAACAGTCGCAGCACCAGACCCAGCACAGACAGAGGCTGCTGGGGTAGAAGCAGCCAGTTATTATATAATATCATATCTCTATGCAATATCACTAATCTGCAAAAAACTCACAGAGCAGCCATTCTCCCCGAGCTTAGTGATAGGAAGGAGCTTGCTCCCAGTGACATAGTCAGAGGCGGGTACAAGGCCCAGTGTGCTGACTCCAAGGCCAGCACTCTGTCCTCTCTGCTATGTCCTGCTGTGGCTGTTGGGCTCTGGTTTCCACGCTGTAGCCAGCTCTTGCTGTGGTCCCCTCCTGTCTGCAGGCTCTTTGTCTGCCAGCAGAGAGGAGGGGTCCAGCCCTCACAGTGACATGATCTGCTCTGGGGAGGCCCAGAGCTGTTTGTCAGTGTGACCCAAGAAAGGCCATGTCTTGGTTTCAAGCAGAGGGTTGGGCACGTGGTGCCTTTTTGCTGGGAAAGATCTCTCTGTTCTGGGGCCACTAGCTTCTGGGGGCAGAGCCGCAGCACTGTTAGCCTGAAGGCCCTCAAGACACACCCTGGAGAGGGGAAGAAAGAAACTGTGCCAGGAAATGTGCCCCAGGGAAGGTACAGATCCCACACGTCCTAGGGGAGTGAGGAAGCCAGACAGGGTCTCAGGACAGGGACTTGGGTGTGGCTGCCTGTCTGCACAGATGGAGCGGCCTGCCCCGCCCCCACCCATCTCCTTGCCAGCAAACAGATGACTCCACTGGCCTCTCTCTATACAGCGGAGGCGTCCCCACTCAGAAACGCTTTGCAGGTTACAGGCAAACAAAACAAAAACCTTGGTCTCCCGTGACAAAAACACTCTCCTCTGAAGCTCACTGGTAGAAAGCCGCACCTCGTCACTTCCCACCAGGCTGGGCCACTGTGGTGTCTGTCACCATTTCAGGTTTAATCCCAGGAAGCTAAGGATAATTATCACACTTGCACCCCAGGGGCTCTGCCTGCCTGGCCTTGCCTGGTGTCACAGCTGTGGGAGAAGTCTGGGGGCCTGGTCTTGTCCTTGGCAGGCCCCTGCCTGGGTGCAAGTCCCCGTGTCTGGCTAATGTCCCCTCAACATCTCCTGAGGTGTTCACGGTCACAGGTTCTCACTTGACCACTATAGTTATTATGAAGTTGGAGCTTTGGAAGAGAAGTTTGGAGCCATCTTGCTCTATTCTTTGCCTGCTTAACTCTTGTCCATTCCTCAGCCTTCCCCTCTGTCTAAGTTAGTGCTGTCCTCTAAGAGCTGTGTGCCCGCCCTGCACTGCATGTCCCAGGCCCATACGCAAGCATGGCTGTGTGCCGTGTAAGGTCTGTCTCATACTCCTCATGGGAATTTTTGATCTTTTTTCTTTGCTCCTGAAATTTCAGCATCTTAAATGCATGGCACAAGTCCCACGGAGGATGTTTGAATAGCACTCGAGACCTAGTAGAATACAAGTGACCTGCCCAAGGTCTTATAGCTAATTAAGAGAACGGCAGCCCTCAAGCCCAAACCCCTGGGGATAACCTGGCCCTTTCAGTTTGCCATGCTGAGTGTGGTGTCTTTGATGAGGTGTCAAAAATCTGACTAATTCTTAGGTTCCGAAAGCTGTTTTTAATTGAGAAATAACAGAGTAAATGACTATAGTGTGGAAAAGAAGGTGCCCAATAAAAAGTGGCTTTACCCTGCTCAGAATTATGCTCCTGCCATGCTGGCACCCTTAAGAAGTCCTGGGAACACTCCAGACCTGGACCATGCTGTGCTCATGTCAGAGACATGAGGGAAGGGCAGGGCCTGTCACCACTGACCTTGTGGAGAGACTTGTCCTGCCTGCCTTCTGGGACAAGGGTTCTCAGAGGCGGTTGGGCAGGGCTGACTCCAGGAGAGAGGTGCCCTTAGTCTCTGATTGAGGAAGCCCTGCTTGGCCTAAGAAGGGGGAGACAATGTCATTGGCAAAAACTTGGTGTCTGTCCCTGGGCTATCACCAGTGACAGAGATGGCTCTTGCTCTGGGGTTTGGTAGAAACAGATATGATGACTATCTGGATGGATTGGGCAGGGCACAGAGAAACTAGTTTTTCTAATTAAATGAGGTTCTTCCCACTCTCAAGCTTGAATTTGGCTGTGAATGGACTTGTCACCAGCTTCCTGGTAAGGTTTGTCACCATGAGGGAGGCTCAAGATACTGAGATAGGCCTTTCAGTTTTCAGTCCAATGCAGGCTATGGGGCCCGGGTGCTGTGGTGCCCAGGTTAGGCCTGAAGGGACACAAATAAAGAAGACTAAGGACAACATTAGCTTCCCAGGGCCTTTGAATTTGATCAAGCCCAGTAGTTGGCTTTCAACTCCACTGTCTCAAATGTCATCAAAATGTCTTCTTTTCAGTATTTCCTTCATCTTTGGGTAAAGAAAAAAGTCACTGGGGTCCAGATCAGGTGAATAGGAATGAGGTTCTACTACAGTTACTTGTTTATTGGCTAAAAACTGCCTCACAGACGGTACTGTGTGAGCTCGTGCATTGTCGTGATTTAAGGGCCATGAGCCAACATTTTCAGTTAAGATTTTTCTAATTGTTTCTCTAGTGATGTTAACTTGGTCTTCTATGCTTCTCACAGCCAGCTAATGATTTTAATGCATGATGTGATTTATTTTTATTATGTTTTCATCAGTTCTGCATGTTACTGGCCACCCTGGCCTCTCTTCATCAGTGACACTTTCTCTCCTCCAGAAAAACATTAAATTCATGTGTACACCACCATTTTATTTAAGACATTATCCCCATAACATGTTTCTGATTTCACTTCGACTCTTGTCAAGTTAAAGAAGAAATTAATGTTTATACATTGCTCTTATTCAAGCCCCGACATTCTTGTGATGGCACACAAAATATGCACCAAGACTAATGAGTGCCACTTAGAAAGACATTTCCACACCTGGACACAAACATAGCTATGAGACACTGATAGACCAAGGTCATAAAACCATGCTGAGTTTTTTGTACAGTGCCACCAACATAGGAACATGGTGGCAAGTTCATAAACTTAATTGTCAGACTTCATCTTAAATTTAGTTTCCTTAGCATTCAGGACAGTGTCTGGCACTTACCTAGTCCCCAGTAATATTTTTTAATGGATAGATGAATCATTGAAAGAAAAACAGGTGTAGAAACTGCACATGCTTCTTTCAAAAGGCTGAGACTGACAGGCAAGTCTCTTTCCACGGTAGCCTGGATTGGTGCAGGACAACATTTTATTGCTTTGACTTCTGACACATGAGTGTCCTGGTGTTGTGCAGAATCCTGGGTCTGGATCACAAAACTTGGACACATACAATGAAGGGGGTGGAGAGAGAGAGAGAAGAAGGAGGAGGAGAAAGAGGAGAAAAAGGAGGGAGAAGATTCTAGGTTGCTAAATTCTGTGCATGTGAAAACACAGTGATGTGCTCCATCTGTTATTGCATCTTAAAGGGGCATAGTGCTACCATGAAGGAAAAATCCAAAGGAATGGAGCTAACAGTAAAGTGATCTGTGCAGGAAAGGTTAAATAAAATTCTTTCTCGGAGGAAAAATGAGAATCGATTTTTGCTGGCTAACCAATATGACTTCCCAAGTGGTAAGGAGAGGCAGTGAGTTGCTGAGCTTGACTCCATTCCCACAGCTCCTGGCAAACCTACACCCCCATCTCTTGGGGTCAGCCCTGTGAAATTCTCCCCTGGGGTCTCTGTTACAGGGTCCTTGCCAAGACAACCAACCTTGTGTGCTCTGACCTTCATGTTCTTCAGATATGGCTGTCAGGGCTCTGTCATGAGTGATACTCAGGTCATCTCTCTGGAATCTTCCACAGCTTTCCCTTAGGATGCGTCTTTCTTCAGGTCAGACATGGGTTTGCTTTCCCTCATGCCTTACTCCCTAGTAAGATTAAAAGTAGGTCTCTGAAGGACTGGGGTGGAGAGCGTGAGAAAGGCTGGCTGCCTGAGGAGAGCCCAGAGCAGAGAGTGTGCGGGGCTGAGAGTTCACAACTGGGAAGGCAGGGGCAGGCCCCTCCCGATTGGACTTGACCAGTTACAGGAGCCTGGGGATCCCTCATCTCCATTTCTGAAAAAGGGTGTCAGATCCTTGTGACCAAAAAATGGGTTGTCCTGGGGTTAGCAGTGCCCTAAACCCCAGGACAGAGTTTGTGAAGGTGCATTCTGGGACCACAGACATTGTTGTGACCAGCTGTGATGGTGGAAGGTACAAGTTCCTGGATGGCACCTCAGACCTCACCAGAGCCTCTGGAGAAGGCTGGGCAGGGCTTCCACACAAGAGGGACTCAAGGTCAGCATCTGTTTGATAAAGGGGCTCTAAGTCATATCTTGAGAGTGTTAAGTTTTGACTTAAAGTGTTCATGACTGAATTAGTAAACAGACTGTGGTACATCCTTACAATCGATGGCAGCTCAGCAAGAGAGGAATGAACTGGCAATAGTCTTCACGACTGTGCTGGGGTGCAGGGGGAGGCAGACACGGAGGACTGCACAGTCCCTGGTTAGAACCATGGAGCAGTTTCATCTACAGCGATAGAATGGGCTCAGTGGGGGCCTCTGGGCCAGGTGGGGTGTCTACTGGTGCTCACATCCCTCAGAGAGAGGGCACAGAGAGGGATTTGGGGGGAGGGGGATGTTTGTGTTTGGAAATGATCGTGTTCCTGGCATATAAAATTGTTACACAGTCATATAAAATTGTCAGAACTTATCAGAAATGTACTTAAAACGGGAACATTTCCTTGTACATAGTTATAGCTCAACAAAGTTGATTTTCACAAAGAATAAAACTTTCTGAAGATTCACACTTTATGGAAAATGAAATTTTGGTTGTACATATCATATCAAAGTGTGTGATTTTTACAAAATGTGGGGTGCTCGTGGTGACTGTAAGGTGTGATCTAAGACTCCCCAGAACCCTTTGCAGTGGCCCCACTCCTCCTTGGGCCGAATTCCAGGCCTCTAGCCTCGAACATGCCCCAAGGTGATGCTGCAGTTTGAGCCCCTTTGCTAAGGTCAAATACAGCCCCCCAAGGATTTGTAACTCTCTGTGTGTCTGCCCAGCCACTGATGCTGAACAGACTCAACCAGGTTGGGGGTAAAAGACTATTAATTACTCTGTTATGCTCATAGACTTCACTATTGGCTACACGTCCTTGCTGAAAAACAGCAGCTATATTTTTGGCTAATAATTATTGCATGATGACCTTCTCCTACTCACCAAGAGGTGTGACTGCTCTGCTGTTGTGTTCCACAGGCTCCTAGGTGCTTGATCAACCAAGCGTCACCCCAGTCAATGAGTCTTATGGGAACTTGAGCCCTGCCTGGCTTGGCACCTCTCCTAGCACCCTACCTAGAGCCTCCCACTGGGAGGACAAAGCAGGCAACACCCACGCAGTGCAGCCCTCCCACTAGGCTGAGCGCTGGGTACTCCAGATAAACACTCAACGTGCAAGAAGGTCCGGACAGGTCAGGGACTTGCCAGATGTTCTCACCTGCTCTTTTGTCAGAGCTGGATGCCAGCCCACGTCCAACGCCACAGCGATGGACTGCACTGAGTCTCCTGGGGATATTCAAGGACTCCCACATCTCTGCTCTGGAACAACTAAATTCGAATCTCTGGGGCAAGGGATGGGGAGAGAGGCAGGCATTATGATTTTGTCAGAGCCTCCCGTAGTTCTAATGGGCAGTGAGACCATTCTCCAAATCCTAGCCTATCCTTTGTGATGTTCTCACAAAGGGTGGCGAGCTCAGTGCACCAGGCCCACCCTGGGATGACCGGTGTGACTGGCATCCTTTCGGGTTCAGAAGCAAACGTGGAGCCTGGTCCCTCTCCTGCTGTGACTGGGCATTGTTCTCTGCATGCAGACATCAGGGAGGCCGCATCACGTAGATAACGCCAGGTCCCTGAGTGTCATGTGTGTATTCAAGGGGTGTGTCATGTGTGTATTCAAGGAGTGTGTCATGTGTGTATTCCTCCCTCCCTCCTCATGTTTACTGAGTACCTACCATGAAGGCTCTGGGCCCTGAGGCTGCAAAGGTGAGCAAGCCCAGCTGTGCTCCCGGGGAGCTCACTATCTTTGGGGGAGGGGGGCGGGGAGCCAGTCCCTGAGTGGACAACTGAGGCACTGGCCTGTGCCCTGATGGCGGACGGATGTTCAAGGTGACAAAGGGCACACAGAGGAGTCAGCACAGGCTCTCTGGAACAGATGGCATCTGAGCAGGTTGGTGAGAGGCTGCCAGGTGAAGATGGAGAGAGGAATTGGGGACCAGAGGACCCCATGTGCCAAGACATATTGGGTGGGGGTGCTATCTGTCCTGTTGGGAGGGTACACATGAGGCAGCGAATGGGGGGAGTGAGGCCAGACAAGGGGGTTTGACCTTGAAAGCACAGCAGGGAAACTGGATTTTGTCTTGCAGGAGACGGTAAGTCATGAAGCATCCTCAGCAGGAAAGGGGTGTGATCAAGAACTGAGATTAAGTGGTGACGGAGGAAGAGAAGGCCCGGGAGAAACTGGAGGAGAGATGGCAGCAGCTGAGTCCCACAGCTTTCTGTGCAGGGTGGGGCTGGGACCTGAGTGCCTGCAGAGTGGTTCCTGCTGACAGCTGCAGAGCAGACGAGCTGCGGCGCTCGGCAGTGCTGCCAGTGTGGTGCTGCTTCTCTGTATCCAAACAGTCTTCTCAACCTTCATACATGGTTCCAGGGACCACAGATCCTCTGACACTGCGCAAAACTCTGTGCATTTTTCTAGAAGAGTCCATAGCTTTCATCATATTTTCAAAGGTCAGCACGCCTCCAAAGCTGGGAAGCTGAAGATGAAAACTCAAATATTCTAGATAAAAGTTATCTACTTTGGGGGCTAACCTGATCCTTAATGGGAGAAAGGCCCAAGTGAATGTTCGTAGGTATTGTAATGGGAAGTTCTTGGTACCAGACCCCTCACAGTGCCTACATAGGTACACACATAAACTCTTAAGTGTTCATTGGTACTGTGATAGCATCTGTGATTTGTTTGTTTAGACCAGGTGTGTTAGCCTGACCCAAAGGGAGGAGCCCTGCTCCGAGAGAGCTCCTGCTGGGAAGAGTGGTGGCTGCAACAGGAGAACACACATGCCTGGCTGGGTCCGAGCCTGCTGCCACTGCCGACTCTGAGGGTCTGCTGGCCTGTGGAGAAGAGGCCATGTGCTCACCACATCTAGGCTTTGTTGTTGTGACTGCACAGACACATAGGCCCTACCCCTGCCCCGCGCTGCTCCTGCCACTTCTGGTGACAAATACACTTGGCACAGCAGGTGGTAGGCATAGTTTTCTGACAGTGAGGTTGGCCTCTGCTGCTTATCATGGCCCCTAGACAATAAGCTTCACTCTCTACCATTGCTAGAGCTGCTGTCCACTACTGAAGGAGTCATAGGAGAAAGGTTAACGCATGCACAGTGAGCTCAGTAGGATTGGGGAGTGGTGTCCCAAACGTGTGTGTGGTTTGCATGTGTTCATTCAGAGTCTGGGCTAGTAATTATTGAAAGGTAATGGCACCACCAATTAATTTTGGCCTCTCCAATGTTCACAATTTTTTGGCCAATGTTTGATATTATCCAGTTTCCTCCTTTGCACAAGGAAAACAATGCACACACACGATAAGGTCTTTCATGCTTGATACTTTCATTAGCCACCCTTGTATCTGAGAGCCACAGTATCCTGGGTTTATACCCAGTGTTTATAAGAAGGGTCTTAGGCACTCCTCTCGCTCTGTATTACCAGGGTTCTCCAGAGAAACAGAACCAAAACTATATCTCTATATGTAGGTATTTAGAAAGAGATTTATTATGAGGACTGGATCATGTGAGCATGGAGCTGAGAAGTCCTATGACCTGCCCTTGTGAGGTGGAAGCCCAGGGAAGCTGGGGTAGGTCCAGTCCCAACACAAAGGTCTGGGAACAAGAAGTCTGACTCAGGGGGAGGACAAAGTCAATCCTGGTCTGAGTCTGAAGTTCAAGAGCAAGAAGTGCTAACTTTAGAGGTCAGGGAGAGTTGAATGTCACACAATAAAGATCTTGCCTTCCCCTCACCTTTTTGTTTTTAGTCCTCAGTAGGTGAGGTAAAGCCCACCCGCACTGATCAGGACAATCTGCTTTACTCAGACAGACAATTCAAATGCTTATCTCTTCTGGACACATTAGAAACATTAGAAATAATGTTTGACCAACTATCTGGGCATCACTCAGCCCAATTGAGTTGATGCATAAAATTTATCATCAGACTTCCAATAAGGGAAGCTCTGCCTTTATTTGTTTTACATATTGGATTTCCATAAGATTTCATTGAATGGAAGGAGCCAATAAAAACTTAAAAGACTTAAAAAAGTAAAGTATGAAACAATTGGTTCTGACTCAAAGTCTGATAAAAGGTGGGCCAACCCGGGAAATCCATCTGTGGGTTACAAAAATGGTACCAGCAAACTCCAGTTTCCACACACAAGTCTTACATGGCTAGGAAATAGTAAGTTAATTCTATTCCCATTGCAATGGGTGGTAGACCATGTTGGAAAGCTTAAAAACAATCCTCCCTAGCTGCATTTCTCTGATAAGTATTTTTACTCTGTGCATGTGAGATTTTAATCAGTGGAAAGTTGGCAGGCAGCTGAAATTTAGAAAGCAAATATGTATGTCAAGTTAGTGTTTACCAGGTAAGACTGATTTATTTTATCATTGAAAATTTAAAACCTTAATATGGTTTCCAAGATGACTGATTTAGAAAAGGCCCAAAGAAAACTGAAGAGAGAAAAAGAGCAATGGAAAAGTGAGAACCATGTAACTGAGCTATTTTCAGAATCTAAACTCTGCTTGACAGGTAAAAATGGATTACTATAAGTACAAGTTGTGTTTGTTTGCTTATTTTACAGTTTTTATTAATAGAGTTCCAGTACCACCCCAACCTTGCTAAGTAACTGGAATATTGAAAAAATATTTGAAGGCTGTAGGGACATCCAATTCTTAGTATGCCCAAGAAGCACATACAGCTCATTCCTGTAGGCCTGGCTATGCCTAGGAAATGAGTCCTAGTCATCAGTTTCATTTATCAGGTCTTTCACAGTTGGGCTTCAAATCCTTTTCCCAGCCTTTTCCTCCATTATTTCCACAAATAGCTATGGATTAACACCTATTCCCTAAACCCATTATATGAGGTTGGACAGTTAAATTCTCAAATTCATCTTAGACAAAGTGCTGCACACCTCATTGCTGAATATCACTACGGTCACCTTTGAAGTACTCTGGTTGGCCATCTGGTGACTGCAGTGACATTCAGCAATGAGGTATGTAGCGCTTTTTAAAGGATGAGTTCACAAACTTAATTGTCCAAGTGCATATGGTTTCATTTTGCCCCACTCTTCCCATATTCCATTCATTTTATTAGGAATGCCCTTTCCCCCTTTCCCTTTTTTCCTCCCTATCTAATGCCCTTTCCCCCTTTCCCTTTTTTCCTCCCTATCTAGAATATTCTAAATCACTCTTCAAACTCCAGCACAAATACCACCTCTTCCGTGAAGCCTCAGTCATGCTCTGCCATTCACCCCTTCTTAAAGTCCTCATCATAATGCAACTCGAGTCTCTGTTTAAGTAATATTTTCTCCCCTAGACCATAATGTCCTGATGTTAAGGGAATTCTTTCTTTCTTTTTCTTTCTTTCTTTCTTTCTTTCTTTCTTTCTTTCTTTCTTTCTTTCTTTCTTTCTTTCTTTCTTTCTTTCTCTCTCTCTCTGTCTCTCTCTCTGTCTCTCTCTCTGTCTCTCTCTCTCTCTCTCTCTCTCTCTCTCTCTATATATATATATATATATATATATCTTTCTTTCGACAGAATCTTACTGAGTTGTCCTGGGTAGAGTGTTGTGGCATCATAGCAACCTCAAACTCCTGACGTGATCCTCCTAGCTCAGGCAATCCTCCTGCCTCAGCCTCCTGGGATTATAAGCACCTATCACAACGTTTGGCTAGTTTTTCAATTTTTAGTAGAGATGGAGTCTTGCTTTTGTTCAGCCTGGTCTAGAACTCCTGAGCTCAGGTGATCCTCCTGTCTCAGTCTCCCAGAGGACTTGGATTACAGGCTGAGCCATTGGGCCAGGCCTGAAGTAGTGTTTTCTATGACTTAGTAATGGAGTCAAACTTTCAGAGTTCTGAAAGACCATTGATATGGTCTGGATGTTTTTCTTCCAAATTTCATGTTGAAATTTGATTCCCAGTGTTGAAGGCAGGCCTGGTGGGAGATGTTTGGGTTCTGGGGGCAGGTCCCATGTGAATGTCTAGGCACCCTCCTGGCAGTAATGAAAGAGTTCAGCTTTATTAGTTGTCTGGGGAGCTCACTAGGGAGCTGGCTATTTAAAGGAGATTGGTACCACCCCCTCCCATCTCAGTGCCTTTTCTGTCCATGTGACACACCTGCTCCCCTTTAACCCTCTACCTTGATTGGGAGGTCCCTGGAGCCCTCCCCAGAAGCAAAATGTGTGTAGTCAACAGGGCTGTCAGCCGAATAAACCTCTTTTCTTTATAAATCACTCAGCCTAGGGTACTCCTTTAGAGCTGTGCAAACTGGACTAATACAATCAGCACACAGCCTGTCCTAAAGGCTGTCTTCTGGGAACCAAAACCAAAATAAGAGTATCCAGATTGGTCCCTAGTCACTCAGAGCCTGCTCACTGGGATGTGGCATTGCTCAATCAACTTACTAGTCTTCTTCATTAGAATCTACGTGTCCTGTAAAGTCAGAAGCCTTCAGATCCGTGTTCCCCATGAGCACAAGATAAAGAAGTCTGTGATCATTGGCCACCTTTAGTTTTGGAAAGCACACAGAGGCTTACTGGGACTCAACTGATAAATCACAATATAGGGGTTTCAGCTGGCACCAAATTTGCTAGTTAAAAAGGCAAGAGAGTAAGTAAATACCCTTGTACTGTCATTACCATGCAATCTGACTGGATACTTATACCCACTTTATTCTTCTTTTCTCCTCTCTTTCCTAGACCTCTCTCTTTTTGTTGCTTTTGAGTTTGGGCTTTACAACAATGTGTTTGTTCATAAATATTTTTATGAGTGGGAAAAGAATTGTTGGTTTTGCCAAGAACTCTTCTGAAGGTAATTAGAGGCGCTACTGTAATGAGAAGCAGTAGATAATTTAAATTTAATGCCTAGGGCGTTAGATTCTAGAAAATCATGTAGGAATCCAGAATGCTAAGCTTTCATCCTTATAAGATTTTTTTAAAGAAAGAAAAATTAGATAATGTAGGTTCAGCAGGCTCTAATCCCCTCAATAGCCTAGTTGATTATATCATCTAAATCATGCAGGTCTGGTGGTTGCAACAGAGACCCCAAACCACAGTGGCACACAGGAGCCAGGAAGTTCTCTCTGCCTGGTGTCCAGGTGCACACCATCTGGGGCTGGATTGATGCCTTTACACTCGAGGTCCAGGCTCCTTCTGTTTTGCTGCTCTGCCTTTCCCAGTTGTCCCTCTTCCACACTTGCAGTCTGAGTCACAGCCAAGTCTGCATTCTAGCCAGTGGAGGCTGAGAAGCGCCATTGACGTACCCATGGCTTCTGTTTTCAGCAATGCCTGGCTGTTGCACGAATCAGTCCTGATCATTGGGGTTGCCTAGAGCTCAGCCATGTGGCGATGTGCTGGTTAAAACTTGGGGGTGTTATTACTTCTGGGGAGAGAGCATGGGCCTCAAGGGACAATTTCCAGTTTCTGTCTTGTCTGTTTCTTCTATTTTGTAAAAAATCTCTTTTTCTAAGTTCACGTGTTGGCATCCACAGAAGTGTGGTCTGTTGGCTCCTTCTCTATTGCTGAAAGTTGTCTTGATGAGTCTCTTAATGGGATCACTAGAATATTCAAATTCAAGAGTCTAACAGCCCACTGGGGGTTATGCTCAACCATAAGAGAAGCAAAATACTGAGTGGCATTGCCATCACATTTAGAACTTCACTTTGAAAGCAGGGTGGGGAAATTTTTCTCTCATAGCGCTCAGGGTCCCTAGAAGAACATTCATCAATCATGGAACACTGTGTTGTTTCATTTTTTTTTCTTTTCTTGTTGGGGATTCATTGAGGGTACAGGAAACCAAGTTATACTGATTGCATTTGTTAGGTACAGTCCCTCTTATAATTGTGTCTTGCCCCCAAATGGTGTGTCATACACTGAGACCCCACCCCCGTCCCTCCTTCCCTCTCTCTGCCCTTTCCCCCACCCCCCACTGTGTACTAGGTCATTAATCGTCCTTATGTCAAAATTGAATACATAGGATTCATGCTTCTCCATTAAGACAGAGCTGTAGGTCGTGTGGAAGGCTCACCATCAGCTCCTCTCCTACATTGGCCTCACACTTTAAAGTCGCCTTACCCTTTTGGAAGTTCTTTCCTATCATGTCAGTTTTACCATACTCCTCCCCTCACCATTTTTCTCCCCAGCTGCAGCCTCGGGCTTTCTTTACCTCTTTCCTAGGACAAGCTGCACTCCAGTACACAATAGAGTCCAGGATCACTCCACCCTGCTAGCCTGTAACCCTGCCTGGCCCACAGATGCACGTGTAGTCTCCAGCACTGCAGTGGCTCCTTTGGCCGGTCACTCCCCCTCTCAGCAGAGCAACACAGAAGCAGCCATTAACCCGCCCAGGGGGACCGGAGTCACAGTTCCTGGAGAAGGAAGAGGGAGAGCAGAGAGAGAGTGGATGACCCTGGTCCTTGCTTCTGCCCCACTGTGCCCTGTTTTTTAATATGGTCAATGGTCATTTTCCAAAACGAATGCTGTGCAAATAGGGCTTCAAGTCCCAGCCCACTTCCTGAAGGGGAAGCCTGTGCCGTGTGGGAACTCGGGAGCTGGCACCGCTCAGAGGCACCGCCTGGGAAGAGGGGGCGTGAGGCAGGACAGTCAGCAGAGGGCCAGGGCGCTGAGGCAAATTTCCCTCCCTGCACGATTTCCCTACCCAGGGCCCTGGGCTCATATGAACCAGGAAGCAAAGACTATGGTGCTTTTGTGGTTTACATGTTTTTCCCCGATGGCAAATGGGTAATGTCTCCAGGTATTAATAATAATATCTAATGTATACTGATGCTGAGTTTCTATGTACTTGTCCCATGAGTCCACACAGCAATTCTCTGAGGAGGATGTTATTAACTGTTTTACAGTTGGGGAAGCTGAGGTCTTTAAGCGGAAGGGATATTTCCAAGGTCAGAAAGCTACTGAGTAATAGTGGGGACTCAAAGTCCTGTCTGGCTGACTGTGTGCTTAGCACGGGCCTGCACACAGGGATGAGTGTTCTGCACATCCCCTGGGGGCACAGACCTCTCCCGGGTGTTCCTCAATGGGGCAGTCCTGTCACCCAGCCCCCACCATCTCTGCAAAATTAGCGAACACCTAGCTCTGCTCCAAGAGGACCCATGCTCTGTAGGAATACCCCTACACACACACACACACACACACACAGACACACGCACACACAAACATGTAAACACATGCTCAAACACAAACACATTCAAACACACACACATACACACGCACACACAAACACAAACACGTAAACACACGCTCAAACACAAACACATTCAAACACACACACA
>CAUYON010160877.1:0-27503 GCA_963573935.1 Arctocebus calabarensis
TTGGCATATACAAAGGCTACTGACTTGTGGACATTGATTTTATATCCTAAGACATTACTGTATTTTTTTTATGACTTCCAGGAATCTTGTGGTTGAGTCTTTGGGGCTCTCTAAGTATAAGATCATATCGTCAGCAAAGAGGGAGAGTTTGACCTCCTCTACTCCAATTGGGATGCCCTTTATTTCCTTGTCTTGCCAAATTGTGTTGGCTAGAACTTCCAGCACTATGGTAAATAGTAATGGTGACAGAGGATAGCCTTGTCAGGATCCAGTTCTAAGAGGAAAAGCTTTCAGTTTTACTCTATTCAGTAAAACATTAGCTGTGTTCAACACCAGGCCGGTGGGAACAAATTATTTAGTCACTTTGGAGGTAAGAGTGTCCAAAAATGGACATATATTGATACCCACATTTGTACTTATTCACTATGTCCACACTAAATTCAAATTAAAGATAAACAATACTGCCAAGATAATTTTTAGATACTTCCTCTAGAGTACTCATTCAATGGATAAAATAAATGTATAATTAAATGAAATGAATAAATTAGAGGTATCTCTTTCATTCATAACAGATAGTTTGAATTTTGAATATGAAGAGCAAATATATATATTCCCAAATACAGGAAAAGTAGCATGATCAGCTACCTTGTCATTGGTGGTGGCTCCGAGTTCACTCTCACCTTCACTGAGATTAGAAGGAGATAGGGAAATATATTAACCATTCTTTCATTTTCTTTGAAGTTCTTGATTCTGAACAAAAAGTAAAAACCCTGAGATTTACTGGGGATTGCTACATTTATTATTTCTAAGTTTATTTTAGGTATTTGATACATTTTCTAAAGGAAATAAAATGTTTTTACTTTCCCTTAGCATCTATGGACTAAATACATTCAGACTTATGGCAATATTAATTAAGAGAAAAATCTTGACATGAGCTGGGGGCATACTTTCTTTACAGAGGAACAAGGATAATATTACAGCAGACTTCTTGTTACAAACCACTCAAACAAAGAGTAGACTAACATATGTGAAGTATTGGGGGGAAGGCCCCACCAATCTAGAATTCTATGTACAGATAAATAACCTTTCAACAGTGAACAATATTTTCTTAGATGAATAAAAACTAAGTGATTTCATTGCCAGCAGAGTGCACTGCAAGAATGATGCTCTTCAGGGAGAAGGAAAATAATAGAGGTCAGAAACTTGTATCCACAAAATAAAAAGAAAAGAACATGAGAGTAGGAATAAGTGACAAAACCTTTTATTTTTCTAATTCATCACATTAAAAAAATGTTTGTTTAAGGTAATAATAGTAACAATCTATTGGCTAATCAGAACATACACATTAGTGAAATACATGGCAGCAACCTCATAACAAAGTGTGGAATTGGGACACTGTTACATGGTAGCTCTACTAAATTGGAAGTAGAGTGTTGTTATTTGAAGATGTACCTAGATGCACTTAAAATGTATACTGCAAATTCTGGGGCTACTGCTTACATTTTATTTTAATTTTTTTTGAAGGTTTATTTATTTATTTTTTAATTAAATCATAGCTGTGTACATTAGTGCAATCATGGGGTACAATGTGCTGGCTTCATATACAATCTGAAATATTTTCATCCAACTGTTTGACATAACCTTCATGGGATTTCTTTGGTTATTGTATGAAAACATTTGTATTCTGCATTTAGTAAGTTTCACCTGTACCCTTCTAAGATGCACCATAAGTGTGGTTCCACCAATTACCCTCTCTGCACCCATCCTCCCCCCTCCCTTCCTCTCCCTTGCCCCATTCCCCATATTCTTGTGCTATAATTGGGTTATAGCCTTCATATGAAAGCTATAAATTAGCTTCATAGTAGGGCTGAGTACAGTGGATACTTTTTCTTCCATTCTTGAGATACTTTGCTAAGAAGAATATGTTCCAGCTCCATCCATGCAAACATGAAAGAAGTAAAGTCTCCATCTTTCTTTTAGGCTGCATAATATTCCATGGTGTACATGTACCACAATTTATTAATCCATTCGTGGGTTGATGGGCACTGGGGCTTCTTCCATGACTTAGCAGTTATGAATTGGGCTGTAATAAACATTCTAGTACAGATATCTTTGTTATAATGTGATTTTTGGTCTTCTGGGTGTATATCAAGTAAAGGAATTATAGGATCAAATGGCAGGTCTATTTTTAGATCTATGACTATTCTGCAAAGGTCTTTCCAAAAGGTACATATTAGTTTGCATTCCCACCAGCAAGTAGAAGCGTTCCCTTTACTCCACATCAACAAAAACATCTCTGGTTTTGGGATTTTGTTACGTGGGCTAATCTTACTGGAGTTAGATGAAATCTCCAGGTAGTTTTGATTTGCATTTCTCTGATGATTAAGGATGATGAGCATGTTTTCATGTGTCTGAAGGCCATGCGCCTATCTTCTTTAGAGAAGTTTCTCTTCAAATCTTCTGCCCATCCTAAGATGGGATCACTTATTCTTTTCTTGCTAATACATTTGAGTTCTCTGTGGATTCTGGTTATTAAACCTTTGTTGGAGGCATAACCTGCAAATATGTTCTCCCATTCTGAGGGCTATCTGCGTACTATACTTTACTGTGTTCTTGGCCATGCAGAAGCTTTTTAGTTTCATCAGGTCCCAGTAGTGTAATTTTGATACTACCTCAATTGCCTGGGGGGTCCTCCTCATAAAGTATTCGCCCAGGCCAATTCTTTCAAGAGTTTTCCCTACACTTTCTTCTAGTATGTTTATAGTTTCATATCTTAAGTTTAGATCTTTAATCCAGTGAGTCTATTTTAGTTATTGGTGAAAGGTGTCAGTTCAATTTCAGTCTTCTACAGCTCACCAGCCAGGTCTCCCAGCACCATTTGTTAAATAGCGAGTCTTTTCCCCACTGAATATTTTTAATTGCCTTGTCAAAAATCAAATAGCAGTAAGTAGCTGGGTTCATCTCTTGGTTTTCTATTCTGTTCCAAACGTCTACTTCTCTGTTTTTGTGTCAGTACCATGCTGTTTTGATCACTATCAATTTATAGTACAGTCTTAGGTCTGGTAGCATGATTCTCCTATTTTGTTTTTATTTCTAAGTAATGTCTTGGCTATTTGGGGTTTTTTCTGATTCCATATAGAATGATGTATTATTTTTTCAAGACCTTTAAAATATGACAATGGAGCTTTAATAGGAATTGCATTAAAATTGTATATTGTTTTGGGTAGTATGGACATTGTAACAATGTTGATTCTTCCCAAGCATTAGCATGGTATGTTTTTCCATTTGTTGACATGTTCAGAGATTTCTGTTCTTAGAGTTTCATAGTTCTCTTTATAGAGATCTTTCACATCCTTTGTTAGGTAGACTCCCAAATATTTCATCTTCTTTGGCACTACTGTAAAAGGAATAGAGTCTTTGACTGTTTTTTCAGCTTGGGTATTGTTGGTGTATATAAAGGCTACAGATTTATGAGTGTTGATTTTGTAGCTTGAGACACCACTGTATTCCTTGACATCTTCTAAAAGTTTTGTAGTAGAATCTGTGGTGTTTTCCAGTTATACAAACATATCATCTGCGAACAGTGAAAGTTTGATCTCTTCTGACCCTATGTGGATATCCTTGATCGCCTTTTCTTCCCTAATTGCAATGGCTAAAACTTCCATTACAATGTTAAAGAGCAATGGAGACAATGGGCAACCTTCCCTGGTTCCTGATCTAAGTGGGAATGGTTTCATTGAACACCATTTAATACGATATTGGCTGTGGGTTTGCTGTAGATGGCCTCTACCAGTTTAAAAAATGTCTCTTCAATACCAATTTTCTTAAGTGTTTTGATCATTAAGGGATGCTGGATATTATCAAAGCTTTTTCTGCATCAATTGAGAGAATCACATGGTCTTTATTTTTTAATTTGTTTATGTGCTGAATTACATTTATAGATTTACGTATATTGAACCAGCCTTGAGACCCTGGGATAAAGCCCACTTGGTCATGGTGTATAATTTGTTTGATGTGTTGCTAGATTCTTTTTTGCTAGGATCTTGTTTAATATTTTTGCATCAATATTCATTAGTGATATTAGTTTATAATTTTCTTTTCTTGTTGGGTCTTTCCCTGGTTTAGGGATCAAGGTGATGTTTGCTTCATTAAATGTGTTGGGTAGTATTCGTTCTTTTTCTGTATTTTGGAAAAGGTTGAGTAATAAACGTACTAGTTCCTCTTTAAAGGTTTGGTAGAATTCTTATGTGAAGCCATCTGGTCCAGGACTTTTCTTTTTAGGGAGGTTTTGTATAGTTGATGGTATTTTAGAACTTGATATAGGCCTGTTCAACATTTCCAATTCCTTCTAAGTCTTGGAAGGTAAAGTGCTTCCAAGTATTGGTCAGTTTCTTTCAGATTTTCATATTTCTGAGTAATGTTTCTTGTAATATTTGTTAAAATTTTTTTTGAATTTCTGAGGAATCTGTTGTTATTTCATCTTTACCATTTCTGATTGATGAAATTAGAGATTTTACCCTTTTTTTCCTGGTTAGGTTGGCCAAAGGTTTATCTATTTTATCGACCTTTTCAAAAAACCAACTTTTTGATTTATTAATTTGTTGTATAATTCTTTTATTTTCAATTTCATTTAATTCTGCTCTAATTTTGGTTATTTATTTTCTTCTGCTGGTTTTGGGATTGGAATCTTCTTCCTTTTCCAGTTGTTTAAGATGTCCCATTAAGTTGTGAACTTTTGACTTGGCGCCTGTGGCTCAACAGGCTAAGGCACGAGCCACATACACCTGAGCTGGCGGGTTCGAATCCAGCCTGGGCCTGCCAAACAACAATGATGGCTACAACCAAAAAATGGCCGGGCGTTGTGGCTGGCGCCTGTAGTCCCAGCTACTTGGGAGGCGGAGGCAGGAGACTCACATTAGCCCAGGAATTGGAGGTTGCTGTGAGCTGTGATGCCACAGCACTCTATCCAGGGTGACAGCTTGAGGCACTGTCTCAAAAAAAAAAAAAAAAGTTGTGGACTTTCTCTCTTTCTGTTCTCTGAAGGAAGGCTTGTAGTACCATAAATTTCCCTCTATGAACTGCCTTTGGAGTATCCCAGAGGTTCTGATAATTCATGTCTTCATTGTTATTTTGTTCCAAAAATTTGGGAATTTTCTTCTTAATCTCGTCAATGACCCATCTGTCCTTCAGCATTAGGTTGTTTAGCTTTCATGTTTTTGTTTGAGTATGCAGATTTTTGTTGTTATTGAGTTCAACTTTTATTCCATGATGGTTGGAGAAGATGCAAGGAATAATTTCTATTTTTTTAAAATTTGCTGAGGTGACCTAAGATGTGATCAATTTTGGAGTATGATCTGTGGGCTGATGAGAAGAATGTGTATTCAGTTTTGTTGGGATGAAATGTTCTGCAGATGTCTGTTAAATCCAAATGTTGGATGGTTAAGTTTAAATGTAAAATTTCTTTGCTTAACTTCTTTTTGGAGGATCTGTCCAACACTGCTAAAGTAGTGTTAAAAATCTCTGACTACTATGGAGCTGGAGGAAATCAAGTTGCTCATGTCTGTTAGAGTTTCTCTTATAAATTGAGGCACATTCTGTTTGGGTGCATAAATATTAATAATTGAAATCTCATCATATTGAGTATTACCCTTAACAAATATTAAATGTTCATCCTTATCCTTTCTTATTTTGGTTGGTTTAAAGCCTATTGTATCTGCGAATAAGATTGCAACACCTGCTATTTTCTGCTTTCCATTTACCTGGAATATAGATGACCATCCCTTCACCTTGCATCTATATTTATCTTTTAAGGCAACATGATATTCTTGTATGCAGCAGATATCTGGCCTGAGTTTTTGTATCCAGTCTGCCAACCTGTGCCTCTTTAGAGGACAATTTAAAGCATACACATTAATTGAGAATAATAATAAGCCTTTCAAAAGTCCAGTGTGCATTTTTGATAGTTTAGCCATTGTGGAAGTTGGAATTTGAATGAAAGTTTCTGAATGAGTTTACTTTTGTGGTGGAGGATTATGCCAGTCATTATGGAGGATAAGTCTGAGAATATCCTGGAGAGGTGGTTTAGTTATGGCAAATTTCTTCAACATGTGGATGTCATTAAAGTATTTATTTCTCCATCATAAATGAAACTCAGTTTGGCTGGATATAGGATCCTGGGTTGCAAGTTATTTTGTTTTAGGAGATTAAAAGTCACTGACCATCCTCTTCTAGCTTGAAAGGTTTGAGCAGAGAGATTTGCCGTTATTCTAATGTTCTTCCCCTTGTAAGTTATGGTTTTCTTGTGTCTGGCTGCTTTCAAAATCTTCTCCTTCATATTAACTTTAGTGACATTAACTATGATGTGCCTGGGGGATGTCTTATTCGGGTTGAGTCATGCTGGGATTTTGAAACTGTTTGCTATCTGAATTTCAGATTTTCTTGGCATGTCTGGAAAGTTCTCTTTCATCATCTCAAGAAGAATGGACTCTGTCTTGTGAAGCTAGTTCATCACTTTCAGGTAATCCCTATAAGACGAATATTGGTTTTCTTCGAGTTATCCCAGAGCTGTCTGAAAGAATGATCTGTGTTTGCCTTCAATTTCTCTTCCTCTTTGAGCGTTTGGGGGCGTTCAAAAGCTCTGTCTTCAATATCAGAAATCCTTTCTTCTGCTTGCTCCATTCTGTTACTGAGGGATTCTACTGTATTTCTCAGATCTTTAAGGGCTGCAACTTATTATCTCAATGTGTCAAAATCTTTGGTCATTTTGTCTTTGAATTGGTTGAATTCTTGAGACATTGGATTACCGCTTGAAATTCTAATTCCATCTTTCCTCCATTCTGTTGATCTTATTTGCTATCCAGATTCTAAATTCGATTTCTGACATCTCAGCCATTTGTTTATGCATGGGGTCTTGTGCAATGTCTGCCTTATTGTTCCTTGGGGGAGTTGATCTACTCTGATTATTCATATTGCCAGAGTTTTTCTGTTGATTCCGCCTCATGATTGTTTTTTGTTGTTGTCTCTTCCCGTCCTCAGGGTTGGAGAGGTATCTGTCCAAGATTGGACCCCATTGGGATCACTCTATTTTGGCTGGATATTTATGGGAAGTGACCTTGTGTAGCTCCTCTGGGGCTGCCCCAGCTAGGGAGTTTTGTCTCAGCTGCCCCAGCTAGGGAGCAACTCCAGAGTGGAGCGTGGTACACACGGATCCAGCAGGAAGGCTGGGGAAGGTACACTCAGTTCTGGGACTGCCTGGTGCCTGGTGACTTTGGCAAAGAGAGCCCATAACTCCAGCAGTCTCTGGCCAAGCAGAGGGCTCCACACAGAGGGAGGGTGTGATGTCATGTGGCTTCCTGAGACCCTGGTCAGATGGGCAGGTCTGGTGTGAAGGCTGGAAGGGCATGGAGAGGGGGAGGGAGGACTCGGGTTGCCCATCTCCCAGAGCCCCTGGCAAGGGCAGCACTGACCAGAAAGGGCTTGGGTGCCCAGGGGTCACGACCCACTTGGAAGTTGCACACGCTCAGCAGAGTCTCTAGAGGAGGGCAGTCCCCGCACTGGGCAGAGTCTCTGGTGGCAGGCAGTGCTGCCTGCCTGGGCAGCCAAGCCCACCAGGGACTGACGCACACTCAGCAGAGTCTCTGGTAGCGGGTGTCCTGCCCTGCTGGGGGCTGGCACATGCTCAGCTGAGTCTCTGGCATTGGGCGGTGCTGCCTTCCCCAGGGGCCCGGCCTGCTGTGGGGTTGCCCACGCTCGGAGGAGACTCTGACCAGGTGGGCGGTTGGGGAGGGCAATCTCAGTGCAGCCCCCAGAGTCTCTTGTGGGGCAAGGCGCTTGGTCCGGCCGAGAAGGAGGGGTATGCTGCTCAAGAACCTCCTCTCATAGTCTCAGCAGTAGATAGACTTCTGGTTTATCAGATAAGGGGGTAAAGAGCGCACTGGAAGTTCAGAATGGCAGGGAGAACTTTAGTTCAATTTTTCTGCCTAGCAAGAGCGTGTTCAGAGACACAGCAAGGTCTCTCAGTGGGACGCAGTCCCCACTTCCCACAGAATTCTCCCATGGCGTTAGACAAGAGGTCCACAGTCCACCACTTGTCTGTAGAAAACCCGCAGAAGCAAACGAAGAGGAAAAAGAGAGGAAACAAACAAAAAAAAAGACCACAGCTTTCTTGGGGGAGGGGGTGGATAGTTTTCTTTTCAGGTGAATTTTGTACCTGAAGCTTTCTTTCTTGAAGTCGCAGCTTGCCTCAGCAGAGGTGACCAGCAGTTATCACTTCTCTCTCGGCTGGGCTCCCAGTCTTCCGCTTAATTGAGCATTTTCTGGATGCTATCCTTCCCTTTGTTTAGGAGCCTCTTACAGAAGCTGCTACCAGTCGGCCATCTTGCCCCTCCCCCTACTGCTTACATTTTAAAAAGTATAACTTGTACACAAAGAGAGCAGATAATATGGAATCACATAAATTACTGAATTAAAACCAGAGGATGTAGAAAACGAAAGTGGAAGAGAAAAAAAAATGCATTGAAGACAGAACAGTTGTGACAGGTTAGATATCAATTCAACCATATCAGTAATTATTTTAATAGTAAATGCTCTAATTGGATCAAATATTAAAAGGAGATTGTCAGAGTAAATTTAAAAAGAAAAAAAAAAAAAAGAAGACCTGACTATGTGTCACATGTAAGAAACCTACTTTCCCTAAGGGGGAGAGGAAAAGTCCTCTCTTAGAGGTGGGACACAATTATAAGAGGGACTTTACCTAACAAATACAAGCAGTGTAACCCGGTTCTTTATATCCTCAATGAATCCCTAACAATGAAAAAAAAGAAAGTAAAAGAATAGAGAAAAAATTAAAAAACATGCTACCAATAACTAAAAATAAGTAAATAAAAGCTAGAATGCTAGAATTCCTTTATTAATTTCTTGTAGAAGAAATTGACAGTGATAATGAAGGACATTATAGAGTGATAAAAAGGTGAATTCTTTAAGAACACATAAACATGTGACTTAGAACTTCAAAATACATGAGCCCCAAACTGACAGAACTAAAAATAGAAATAGAAAAATCTATTTGTTTGTAACTGACAGAGCAAGCAGGCACCCAGCACTCAAATCTTTACAGCAGTTTAATCATAACTGCCCCAAAGGAAGGAACTCAGATAAGCTTTAATAGGTGAATCAATAAGCAAGGATACATCCACATAGAAGAAGGACATTTTCTGATGGTAAGAAAGAAAGCGCCATCAAGCTTCACAAAGGCACAGAAACAGTGACAGCCACATGTTCAGAGATAGGATGAGGTTGGACAACTCAAGCACAGTGATTTTTTTATGGCTATGAAACTATTTTATAGGGTAGATCCCTGACACAATACATATTTGTGAAAATCCATGGAATTTTAGCAGACAGGGAATGAGCCTTATGTGTGAAGAATTAAAAAAATCATTTAGGAGGTTGAGGATTTCAGGAAGGCATGCAGAACATGAAAAAAGATCTAACCATCACGAATGAAACAACCCCAGTTGTGGAGTGGAGAATAAATATACTGACGTAAGTAACTGGGAATGTGAGTGGCACCTCTGATTTTAAAGGAGAAAGTAATTGCATGTAAGCACTGTATTCTAGTTAATAAAGTTGCTTCCGTGTGGATATATGTTAAAAATTCTGAAATCAATACACATATTTACTGGAGCTGAATAATTCAGCAAATAAATGGTGGATGGGAAGTGAGGATTCTAAATGCCAAAGTGTGAGTTTACACATAAGGGGATAATAAACGGATCATTATAACTGATTAGAATTGGAGATATTGTGGTGAATTCATGTACAGCTTAATATAGGTATAGATAGTTGTAGATAGAAATATTTATAGATGTGAGTACACATACTGGTTATTATACAGACATATACTCTCTTACTCTCTCAGCTGAACAGGTTTAGAGGCAATAATCCCCCAATGCAAATGAACAGACTGAGCACTCAGACCCTGATTTCTAATGCCATTCTCTAATAAAAGGAACAGGCTGTTTGAGAAATGGACAGTTCTAGGACTTGGGAAACATATATGCATGGTGAATCTGAAGTATCATTAGTGCCAGAAAGTAAGAAAAAAAATGTCAATAAACCCCCCCAACAAAACAATAAAATAAATGCTAGCCATGTCAATGACACAAAGGAGCTAACTGCAAGGGTTCCCAGTGGCCACAGCTGGAACAATAACCCAAAGGATAAAATATCTGTGGGTCTATACCAATCACATCACATGATTAAACCCATAAATACGGAGAAGAGACACATTTCCCTTGCAGAAGAATTCAAGTAAACTATGCAGACACTACTCCTGATAGTGGATAACACTGCTGCCCAGTTTCCAAGTATGAGCTGCAAACAGCGGCTTCCTTCTACAGAGTGCACAGTCCTGGGGATGGGAGTGAGGATGTCATTTCACAGTGGAGACCCTGACAGACACTGTTTTACTGGCTTCCTTCTACAGAGTGCACAGTCCTGGGGATGGGGGTGGGGACGTCATTTCACAGTGGAGACCCTGACAGACGCTGTCTCACGGGTTTCCTTCTACAGAGTGCTCAGTCCTGGGTGATGGGGGGTGGGGACATCATTTCACAGTGGAGACCCTGACAGACACTGTCTCACTGGCTTCCTTCTACAGAGTGCTCAGTCCTGGGTGATGGGGGGTGGGGACGTCATTTCACAGTGGAGACCCTGACAGACACTGTCTCACGGGCTTCCTTCTACAGAGTGCTCAGTCCTGGGGATGGGGGGTGGGGACGTCATTTCACAGTAGAGACTCTGAGAGACACTGTCTCACTGGCTTCCTTCTACAGAGTGCTCAGTCCTGAGTGATGGGGGGTGGGGACGTCATTTCACAGTGGAGAATCCTGAATGGGGAGTGATCAAGATTAACATTAGTAAGGATAAGCCACGTTGATGTGTGATGTGATGAGAACTGTGGACTTTTTCTCTCATCATTATGAGAAAAACATGGTACCATTCCAAAAAATACCTGACCAGTGTTCCCCGCAAAGATGAAGGTCATCCAATTAATTCTGAGAAACTATTAGAAGCAAGCGGAGTTTAGGGATTCATGGTGACTAAATGTACTGTGGTATTTGGGATGGGGCTTACTCAGACCAGAGAAGGCTTGCAGGTAAAAACTATGGAAATCTGAATAAAGCATGGATATTATTTAATAACATATAAGTTTTGATTTATTAAATTTTGATGAATGTATGATACTAAATATAAGATTTTAATAATAGGGATACTGGATGTTTGCTGTCTTCACAGTGTTTCATAAAGTTAAAAACTATTCTAAAGCTCGGGTTCCATGGCTAATGCGTGTAATCCTAGTACCCTGGGAGGACTGCTTGAGCTCAGGAGTTCAAGACCAGTCTGAGCAAGAGTAAGATCCCATCTCTACTAAAAACAGAAAAAGTAGCTGGGTGTGGTGGCAGACACCTGTAGTCCCAGCTAGCTGAGAAGCTGAGACAAGAGGATAGTTTGACCGCAGGAATTTGAGGTTGCTGTGAGCTATAATGCCAGGACAGTCTAACCAGGGCACAGAACGAGACTCTGTCTCAAAAAAAGAAAAAGAAAAGCATATGAATGTATCAGGACTGGGAATTAATTTCTACACCAGTTTTCAGCACTTTTTCCAAGCTTCTGTGTATGGGGAGCAAGGTCCTGGAGAGTGCCCTGCTCCCTCTCAGAGGTCATGCCAGCTGAGCTACGTGGTTAGTGCCGATCAAATGGGTTAAAATTATATCAGGATGTTCTAAGCAAAGATTTAAAAAGAATTGCCGTGGGCGTGAAAAGAGAGGCTTTGGTCCGGTTTTGGTTGTGTTCACTCCACACAGTCAAAGTTATATCACAGTATGAAAAAACATATATGTTACTTGTCTCCCATCTTCTCACAGCAACCTCCAAAGTAGGTTGAGTCTTTAATCCTGTTTTTTTTTTTTTTTTTTTTTTTGGCAAAAGCGAAGCCCCCATGTTTCTCGGGCCACAGGTGCAGTCAGTGGCTGTTAGGGCCCGCTCCCTGGAGCGCATTCCCATGTGAACACAGGTGCATAGAGTTGGTGCTGACAAGTAGGTTCCCAGTCCTACCATCAGGTATCAATGTAACTGAACACAGTACAGGACTGAGTCAGCTCCACAGTCGCTAGTACTTCTAAAGTTCTATTTCTCTAAACACAGGAAAACACAAGCAAACCTGAATCTACCCTTTAGGTGCCGTCTTCTGGGACTAGGGAGCTTCTCTGGTGTCTTAGCATTCAGATAGAAAGTTAGGTCTACAAACAATTTAAGTAAACCCATTTCATGTAACACCATATCACTTTATAAATATAATTGAAGTATATCCTATAAAACCATACACACACATGAAGCCATTCCAGTATTTTACAACACCTGCTGAGGTTTTCAAACATCTGGTCCTTGCCTCCCTGTTAGGTGGCATTTGCTACCCAGGGATTTCTGGTTATATCTTTCGATCAAAATGCTAATACATTTTTTGAAGGTGGTGAGAAACTCCCCAGACAGACCCTAAAGGCCTGCTGTAGAATGTGCTTAGCTATCCTTGTGGGCATAACCAGAAGGCAAAGAGGGAGTGAACACTGGTTCTGACCTGACTCAACACAGGACTCCAGGCCTAAGGAAAGATGAGCTGAGCAGACAATGTGGACAGCGGGGCTCCCCAGCGTCTGGACCACCCACGGTCCCTGCACCACACCCCTACCGCTGAACACTGTGAGGTTATTAGATTCATAGGGGAGTGAAATCAGTTCATGTTTATTACATGTAAACAAGCAAAATCATGCCACAATTTGAAGTCTAGGGCTTCAAATGAGAAAAATCATTAAGCTTTACTTCTTGGTTTACACTTAACTTGTATATTACAAACTGACAGCTGTTCAGAGTTCATGATGTATTTCTGGTGAAGTCCAATTTGGTTTCTACAGAGCAACTAACGTTACATGATCGTGGTTTGTTTTTCCAGCTTCCAACGGCGTAATTCATCACAGCAGCAAGATCAACTTACAGCAATATTATTATTTGTGAAGCATTATTCATTAAAGAATTTATTGCTCAAATTTTTTTTTCTATCAGATTCTACTATGATGTGTATTTGGTTTATAAACAGTTGTAACAATAAAAATAATAAACACACCACCTTGAACATCAAAGGACATTTGTACCTTTTTAACTTTGACATTCATGTTTGCAAACATTTTTTCAAGAGTCTTGGCACCAAAAAAAGTTAGCCTAAGGGATGACATACATTTCTCAAACAGATATTTACCTATTTCCTTTATGACTTTATAACAGTGTTTACGTCCTGCAGGCAGTTTTATGCTTCCACATTGTGTGCTGCTTTTAAATTTAACCATAAAAGAGGATGTACCACAATGTGTTCTTTTCAATTATTTGACTTTCCTTTGTGTATAAAAGGAAAAGATGGAAACCAAGTATTTAACTTTTTGTCGGAAATTTCACAACTTTTGATTTGATTTGTTAGCTTGATGGATCCTTTGGGTAACCTGATCATTGCTCTGGAGGGCACTACTATTTGTGCACATTTTAGCAGTCAGAATTAGATTATGAGGTGTATTAGAAGCAAGAAGATGTTACTTTAAAAGCTTAGTCATATACACGTTGAGGGATGAAGTGTAAGTGGTAGGCACATTTCTCCAGGGAGGGCAGATATACAAATAATACACACAGTTTATCAAAATAACCCATTGACCCTTGGGGAGCAGGTGCTGAACTGGTACAAAATTTGGCTGAGTAAGCTTTTATTTATATGAGCATCTGTTATTTGTGGAGGAAATTTTTCCACTAGAAGTAGGATTGAGGTTTAAATAAAACCTTCACTGAACACTGAGTTACTTTCAAGATGATCTGTTGATTTCCATTACTATAAAACTGCCTCTTTCTATGTATACTTGCCACTAAGTTGCCAACAACTTATTTTCTGCTAATCTGATAGTTTAAGATGACAACTCTCTGTTCCTTTCATTTATATCTTCCATTTTAGTGAAATCTAGGTTAATTTTCTATTTCTGCATTTTTTTCTGTGTGAACTTCCTGTTTATATTATAAGCATATTTTCCTATTTTGTGTGTTCTGTTAATTTAAGTTTTGGTATTGATTTGTGAGACTGTTCTGTTTAAGAGGAATATTATAAGTTAGTGTTCTTTCAGTTCCAAGTCATAAAATCAATGTAAATTAATGTTAAGCAAAACCAATAAAAGGCAATTTACTGGATTATGTAACTGTTAAGTAAGAGCCGAGTATGGCTTAGGAGGATGAATGCGGGTGTCGGCCTGTCTCTCTCCCTTCAAGTTCTCAGTTCTGCTTCCTCCACGGGCGCTTATCACAGGCAGACTCCGCCCACAGTGGAAAATGGACCCAGCATCCACAGAACGGCCTGGTCGCTACCTAAGTCCCTGATAGGAGGTGTTGTCCTCCAGCATCCTCACAGACAACACTGTTCAGCCTCTGTGATGTACACCTGGGAAACATTTATTAGTAAGTATGGAGCCCTACACTTCTTCATGTCTTTGGAACATTTTCCTATTGTGTTGTCTTTTAATACGGATTTATGAGAGGTCATCATTTTTCTGAATTCTAAACCACTAGCTCTACATGGGGCACATACTTTATTCTTACGTGAGATCAGTCTTTCTCACCGCTCTCTGTAATTCCAGCCATTACTTCCTGCAGGAAATTTTGTTTCACTGATGTTTCTTTGTTTCTCTGTCTTCTGTAAGAATTCTTCAGCTCAATTTACCAGATGACAGCGTTGTCTAATTGCTCTCCTGACCTTCTAATGAATCTTAATTTCTGAAAGTTTACCATTCATATACCGAATTCTCTGGAAATCTGCTTCCTTCTTTTTATACTATCTATCTGCTATAACCTTAGGGATGAAACAGCCCCCCAGTTTCTTGGAGAGCACTAATGACCCTAAGGTTTTCTGTACTCTTGGAGGCCACAGCCTGCAGCTGGCAAGCTGCCCACTGTGTGTTTCTGGACACTTGATCCAGCATGACACCGCCACACTTGCACCATTTATACACCTGTTCCGTGTGCTGTGGCGTATGACACCGCAGTCAGCTAACTGTCTCAGCTTTAAGTCCTCTTGCAGCTCCCCAGAACAACTCAAGTCACTTTTCCTAAACATTTGCCCAAGGCTGGTCCTGCAATCCTGCTCCTGGGCAAGGCTATGGACTCCTGGGCATATAGCCTCAGGACTATGCTGAGGCTCTTCTGAGAACCTGTTGGAAATTAGTCCTCTGCTTGTGCTATAGACCCAGCCGGCACGGTTCTGTCTGTGTTTGCTTTGTGTCTCCTCTCCCCCTTTCCTTCCTTTCCTTCCCTCCCTTCCTCCTTTCTTCCTCTCTTCTCCTTTCCTTCCCCTCCTCCCTCCTCTGCGCCCCGCAGGGCACACTGACCCTGCACTACCAGGAGCAGAGATGCTCACCCCCAACTGGGGATGTGGAGACTGCGGGGCAGAGGCTGGCCAGCCGCCCCCACCGTGCTCTGAACCAAGTGAAGCCCAGCGAAGAGTCTGTCTGTACTCCCTCCACCTAAAGAGGAAGAAGCTGGAGGAAACTGCACTGCCACCTGTGTGCATCCTGGACAGACGCCTTAATGGTGTGGGAACGAACAACGCACCAGAATGAGCAGTAAAAAGGCTTTGAGAAATGAACTGGAACATGGAATACGTCTGATCACAAAGGGCCTCTGGGCAGCACAAAGTAGGGCGAGCCCAGGGAGGACAGTGCTGATCAGGCTGTCAACACTGAACTAATGTTCAAATAACAGCCCAAGGAAGTAGGCCAGGGATGTGCATTTGGAAACTAAGAGATTTACTTTTTGCTAAAATTGTAGATTAAAACAGGTACCTGAGTCTCATAATTTCATCCTCAACATGTCCAGAATACAATGGAGAATTACGATCATGTATCAACAAGTTGGGGATATCGCAACATTTGAAATGAGAAGTCCAGCATCAGACACCCACACAGACAGCATACATGGCAGGATGTTCCACAAGGACTCAGTGCTCAAGTAAGGGTTGGCTGGAGTTAATACACTGTCCCAATGTCATTTTAACCTCCTCTGATCAGATCACCCTGGGAGACACAGGGTGAAGAGTATGCAGTGCTCCATATACTATTTCTAAAGTTTCTTCAGGAAGGTGAAGTCCAATTTAGTTTCCACAGAGCAAGGTAAAGTTAGTATGAATGAAAAGTTTTAAAAAGTAGAACAACTCCCATACACACAATAACAAGGAAAGCTTCTTAAACTGTGAAGGAAGTTAGATGGAGATTATGACCCTCACCCATCTATGCCCCTGGAGTGACTCCATTTTTCTAAAAATCCAGGAACAGTGATTGATGGTGTGAGGGTGTGTGTGTGAGACACTTGCTCAGTCCTTGGCCACAAAAAGCAATGATAAATTTTGAAAGTTTTCAAAAATTGTAATTTAACATCTCTAGATATTAGCCAAAGGACACATGACAAATAGAGAAGAATTTAGTCAAGTAAACTATTTTAAATTGCACACGAACTTTATGGACACTCCGTATATTGAATCTAGATATAAACAATGGAAGTCTGTGCCATTTAGCCAAGGGCTGCTCACACATCCTTAGATCATGAGTCCTGGCAGCCCCTACTCACCGCTGTACAGGGCTGATTTTATTTGGAGCAGAGTATGGAAAAAGTGCATTTGAAACAATCATATGGGAAAATCCCAGGGGAATTGTGGGATTCTTTTTATTTATTTATTTATTTATTTATTTATTTATTTATTTATTTATTTATTTATTTTTGAGACAGAGTCTCAGTATGTCGCCCTTGGTAGAGCGCTGTGGCATCACAGCAACCTCTAACTTCGGGTTCAAGTGATTCTCTTGCCTCAGCCTCCCATGTAGCTGGGACTACAGGTGCCCACCACAATGCCCAGCTATTTTTTGTTGCTGTTGTTGTTGTTGTTGTTATTGCTGCAGTTTGGCCAGGGCTGGGTTTGAACCCACCGCCCTTGGTATATGGTCCGGTGCCCTATTCACTGAGCCACAGGTGTTGTTTAGTAGGCCTGGGCCAGGTTCGAACCTGCTAGCTCCAGTGTATATTGGGCTGGTGCCCTAACCACCGAGCTAGGGGTGCCCAGATAGGGGAATGTTTAAACAATACAGTTGTCTGTGACTCACAGCCCTGGAAGGCTAACACTGCTGTGGTGTTGTAGAGGAAAGTAACAGTAAAACAGATCAGACAGAAACTTAACAGACAGACACAGGAAAAAGGGCAGCCAGGGAGCCCTCACTCATCCTGCAGCTGCTCAGAAGAGGCTAGAGAACTAAGGGTCCCTGGCTTAACACAAGGCAGGCTTCTTGACTCCCTGAATTTTAAAAACCTGTGCCTAATCATGACCCCTAAATTGTGCTAATCCAGTGGCACACATGGGAAGCCTGACCTCGAAGTAAAACGGCCTGGTAGAGTGGCTCATGCCTGTAATCCCAGCACGTAGGCTGGAGGAGAAGATGGCTTAAGGCCAGGAGTTTCAGATCAGTCTGAGAAACATAGAAAGACCCTGCCTCTACAAAAAGAAAAACAAAAAATAAGCTGGGCAAGGTGGCGCACGCCTATAGTCCCAGCACTTGGGAGGCTGAGGCAAAAACACTGCTGAAGCCCAGGCATTTGAGGCTGCAGTGAGCTTTGATGGAGCTGCTGCACTGCAGCCCGGATAACGGAGCAAGTCCTGCCTCTGAAACTGTATCATACTAATAAATAAATGAAAAGAAAACACTAGTTAAATAGAATGAGAAAAGAAATGTCAGACGTTCTGTCTGTGGGGATAACAAATGCCACAAAATTAGACAATGCATGTCAATGAACAAACAAAATGCTGCAACCATAAAGTCCGGGACAGCTGGATACAGAGTCACTGCGGTACATCATCTGGAAAGTCAGTGCAGCTTTCAACAAAAACTTAGGAAATAGTGAAAAAAAAAAAAAAACGAAGTGTGCCCCAGGTATGGGGAAAGAAATCGCTCTATAAGAAACTCTTTACAGGGCCAGATGTTGGATTTTGCAGACAAAGACATGAAGAAAATCCTAAAGGTTTGTGCAGGAACTAAGAAAGGCTACATTGACAGAATCAAGGGACAACCTCACGATAAGTTAGCAAGTACAGACTATGGATACACAGCAAGATTATAAAAATGAGCCAAATGGAAATTCTGGTTCTGAAAGGACAATAAATAAAATGGAAGATTCACTAAAAAACTCAATAGCAGATTTGAGCTGGCACAGGAAAGAATCAGTGAAATTAATGATCATTCCATAAAGATCGACCCCTCCAAAGACACTGGAAAGAAAAAAATGATGAAGAAAAATAAATAAAGCCTCAGATGCTTGTGGGACATCAATTAACACTCTAATAGAGTCAACAGCAGTACCTGAGGAAGAGGGAGAGATCAAAGGGAAGAAAATACATCTAAAAACCAGTGATTGGAAGCTTACAAAATGTGATGTGATCTTTAACCTGTACTTAAGAAATTCCAAGTAGGTTAAGAACAAAGAGATCCGCTCCTAGACACATGATAGTTACACTGTTAAAAGCCAAAGACCCAAAAAAAAAAAAAAAAAAAAAAATTGTATCCACTGGGTGTTTTCTTTTGCTGGGATAACTTGAATTTAGGTCTCACGCCTTAGACACAGAGTCACCACTGAGCGTGTACATAGTATTGAGCTTATATGTTTGCAGTTTACTTGGATGAAATTAAACACTGTCCTATTTCTTCCTTTTACAAATAGATCTTGTCTGTCTTTCAACAACAACAATAACAAAAATTTCAAGACATACCAAAAGACAAACAGACATGCTTTGAAGAGACAGCACAGACATCAGAACCAGACTCTGATAAGGCAAGCATGGTGGAATTACCTGGCCATAAATTTAAAACAATTTTCCTACTATGTTAAGGAATCTGATGAATAAATCAGACAATGTACAAAAATGGGTGGATGATGTCAACAGAAAGCTGGATACTCTACAAAAGAATTACAAGAAAATGATACTGATCAAAAACATTGTATTGGATATGAAAAATGCCTCTGAGGCTGAGAAAACCACTGGAGAAATGCTGCCAGCAGCTTCCATATCTGAAATGCAGAAGAAGAACAAAGGGTTAAGAGGGAAGGACAGAAGGTACAAAACATCAGACAGTCACAAAGAGCGTGACATGCACACAATGGTTGATACTAGGAGGAAAAAAAAGAATAAATATTTGAAGCAGTAATAACTAAACTTTCCAAAATCAACAATAGACATTAAACCACAGATTCAGGAATCTTGGAGAACAATGAGTAGGATAAATATAAAAGAGTCTATACCTACACATATCATATTCAAATGGCAATAAACCCAAGACAAAAAAGAGTGTCTTGAAAAAAGCCGGAGAAGGGATAATCCACCTTAACTACAGAAGAGCAAAGGGTAAGAATGACATTGGACTTCTCTTCAGAGAGCTCAGAAGCAGCAAAGTCGAGGGGAGGATTTGCAGAGTTAAAAGAAGAAAACCTCTCAACTAGAATCATGTCTCCAACAAAATCATACTTCACGGGGGAAGGAGAAATAAAGACTTTGACAAAAATTGAGAAAATGAGATGCCAATAAACCAGCCTTGCAAGAAATGTTGAGAAGTTTGTCAAGAAGAAGGAAAATGGTGTGGGTTAGATCCTTGGTTCTACATAAAGGAAGAGCATTAGAGAAGGAATAAATGGAGGGAAATTTTTCTTATTCTTAATTGATCTATTATCTGTGGATAATAGTGTGTTCAAAATAATAATAGCACAAATGAGTTTGATGACTATAGCTCATGCAGAAGTGGAGTGGGTGGCAGAAACGCAGAACTGGGCGGGCCGGGAACACAGACAGGTCTGTAATCAAATCCCCTCACCACTTGTGAAGTGTGGCAGTGCTGTTGGGAAGTGGGCTTGAAATACTTGTGAGTGTGTATTTCAAAGTCAGGCACAACCCCTAAAAAAGCGAAAAAACAAGCATCATTTACATGTTGAGAAAAGGGAAAAAAATGGAATCATAAGATTCTCAAAATCAAACAAGGCAGAAAAAAGAGTCAGCATGGAACAAAGAGGGAGAGGAGACATTTCGGAGACAGGGAAGGATGCAGTTCCTCTTCATGAACTTTAGGATGAGTGGAGCAACCTGGAAACAAGCACAGGAAAGGACGCACATGCACACACATTCACGAGCGCTCTCACATACACGGTCATGCACACACACAGGCGGCTCACACATACACATCATGCACACACACATACACATTCAGGTGGTTCTCCCATTCATGTCATGCACACAAACATATGGGTGGCTCACACATACATAGTCATGCACACACACACATTCACGTACACTCACACATACATGGTCAAACACATACACATTCGGGTGGCTCATACACAGTCATGTACACACACATATTCATGTATGCTCACACATACACTGTCATGTACACATTCACGGGCACTCACACATACATGGTCAAGCACACACACATTCATGTGTACTTACACATACCTGGTCATGCACACACATACATTCACGTGGCTCACACATACATGGTCATGTACACACTCATTCATGTGGCTCACACATATAAGGTCATGCAAACACACATTTATGTGACTAACACATACACATTTAGGTGGCTCACACATACATGACATATACACACACATTCACATGACTCACATACACAGTCATGCACACACATACATTCACATTTGTGCACACATACACGGCCATGCACACACATGCACACATTCATGTGTGTTCACAAATACACTCATGCACACACACATGTGCACAGGGGCAAAACAACTCTTCTCCTGGTACCCCAAGACGATTTTCTCTTTCTGCTTCTGGTGTTCGGGGAGACACACTTCATCCAATTCCCTTTATTTTTATCCTGTAATCCCCCTCTCAAAAGTGTTCCTAATGAACTTGCTTTTCTCTGTAAATCAACTCTAAAAGACAAGTGGTTTACATCATGTGACTGCAGTTTTCCAGAAAAATGAAATTCCTTCCATAAAGTAAGTGAAATTGCTATTTTGGCTTAAAGATTAGTCGTTTGACTATCTGGTCTTTAAAAAACAAATATTCCAGGGTAGCGCCTGTTCCTCAGTGGATAGGGCACCAGCCCCACATACCCAGGGTGGTGGGTTTGAACCCGGCCTTGGCCAAACTGCAACAACAAAAAAATAGCCGGGCGTTGTGGTGGGTGCCTATAGTCCCAGCTACTCGGGAGGCTGAGGCAAGAGAATAGCCTAAGCCCAGGAGTTGGAGGTTGCTATGAGCTGTGATGCCACAGTACTCTACCAAGGGTGATTAAGTGAGACTGTCTCTAAAAAAATAAATAAATAAAATAAAATAAAAATATTTTAGTCATCATGCAAATAAGATGAGAAATAACCAAACTTGAACCTTAAAAATGCACAGGATACATGTCTTTTAGGTCACTTGCCTAGTTGCAAAACTGTGAAATTTCAGAAACCACCCCTGAATCACACAGTTATTAAAAAACGCCTCCACCTACCCCACATATGGGTTACTCTCACTGGGTAGATCTGTTCATGCTAAAACCTTGAATACCTGTTAGTCACCACTGCTCACTTCTGATAGACAATGAAAGTCCTCATTTTCTGACAGATGGGTCAGGGGAAAATGGTCAAAATTGGGCCACTTCTTATCTGGGCAACATGTAGCCCATAAAAGAAACTATGTGGAAAAAAAGGAGTGATTTGGTGAGGGAAAGAAGAGAGTGTCATTTGTTTAAAAGGAAGTAGAGTACAATGGATACTTTTTCTTCTATTCTTGAGATACTTTACTAAGAAGATTATGTTATGCTCCATCCAGGCAAACATAAAAGGTAAAGTCTCTACCTTTTATGGCTACATAGTATTCCATGGTGTACATATACCATAAATTCATTAATTCACTCATGGATCAATAGGCATCTGGGCTATTTCCATGACTTGGCAATTATGAATTGGGCTACAATAACCATTCTGGTGCAAATGTCTTTGTTCTAAAATGATTTCTGATTATCTGGGTATCCAATGCACTCAATACTTTTATGAAACCAATATACAATCACCTACACATTCATACAAATGATAAAACACAACTATAGTCCAGAAAGAAGGAGGGAGAGGGGAGAGGAGGAGGAGGGTGGGAGGAAGGGGGTATTTGGTGGGAGGTCACCTATTGTGCACAATGCAATGGCACATTTCAAAACTATTAAGAGTAGAGTATAAATGTGTGATCATAACAAATAAGTGAGGTGAGGATTATGTTAATCAGTTTGATGTAACCATTCCACATCGTATATCAAATCAGCACAATGTACCCCATAAATGCATTAATGTACGCAGTTATGATTTAATAAAAAAAATAAAGAAATATAAGTCAATATAAGCCTTGGTTAAAAAAAAAAAGAAGAAGAAGAAGTAGAAAAACTCCAGGCAACTTTGCTACCTTGCAACTTTTGCCTGGAGTCTATGCTAACATACCATGACTTTGCCTAAAATAGTTTTCTTTGTCATTTTTTTTTCCTTTTTAAAGGAAGAGACATCCCAGGTAGTACAAGAACTTGCCACTAGCCAACTAGGTATTTTGGGGTCAGATAATCACCTGTAAAGTTAAACAGTGTATTAAAAGGTTTCCCAGGTCCCGTCCTTAGCTCCTAATACCCATCAGGATTGTATGACCACTTAATTGCTATCTGAACTCTCTTCCACATCTTGTTCTAGAATAAATGGCTCAAAGGATTTCAAAACTGGGTAACTAAATGTGGTTGAATAAGACGCGAAAATCCAAGACCAGACATCATTCTAAAGACTCACCTACAAGCTTCACAAAGACCTGTACTCACTGAAGACACCTTTGAAGACACAGCCATGGGTGGTGCTGCTCCCTCTGACCCTCAGGCCCTGGTCCTCACCCTCTCTGCTGCCCTGCCATTCTCTGTCTGAAGGATTCCTCCCATTGGAAGTGTCAGGAAGGACCTCAGGCAATGACAAGCCCTCAGTGTCCGACCTGCTGCCGGAACAGCTCTGAGGTACTCACTGAAGTACAACACGGCCACCTGCTCCACAACAGCTTCTGTGGTGTCTTCACCACCAAAGACACCACACACACTCAGCGCTGGGCAAACCCACACATAGAGAGGACGGCCAAACACCTGCCTATGAGTAACAGGAACAAACTTGAAAACAGACAAATAGAATATCAGATGGATTCCTAAATTTCAAACTGCAAATACAGTAATAGAAAGTTCTAGAATACATTGGGCTGAACATCTTTTGACAAAGATAACTAAAATGGCATGTACAAAATCTAAAAAATTCCAAAGAAATCTAAAGGACTTGGGAATCCCCTCAAGGATGAAAATATATAAAAATGACAAAATAAAGAAATACAAAAATATCAGATGTAGTTAGATGGAATACATAAGATGGTAGCATATTACTAAAACACAGAGATGGGACAGTGTTTCAGAGAAAAACCACAAGAAAAAAGCTGACCTGGCTGGGCAAGGAATCAATAGGGATTCCCTTTTACTGGTGTTTTCATTATTATTTGATAGTTTATAAATAAAATTATCTGTTTTAATCATAAATTATTAGAAGGAAAAAACATAAGTTTTCTGTGATACTGAGGGTTATCAAATACCAAAGTCAGCAGTCCCAAAAGTGCAGGTTTCCAGTGTGAGTTGTTCTTGTAGCTGAGTTATCACTAACAGAGTTAAGTGTTGTTAATAGTGATTCAAAGTTGAAAGAGTCTTTTTAACAGGCATTGTTAAGACTATTGAGTCAGCATCCTGGTAATAGTGACGCTTCTTGCAAACCTGTAGATTTCTGTCTGGTAGAAAAGATAACACCAAAGGTGGTTTATTTCCTTGTAGGGATTTACCGCTTTCATATCTAACATGGTTATATTTTTTTCCCAACATTTCTTTGTTACATTTTCTAGGAACGACTAGTAGTTCCTCAATTGCTCCTTTAACTGGTGTTGATATCTTAGCAAGTTCTTCCTTCACTAGTGAGTTGAGTGAAATATTTAATGTGCTTATTTCATCCCTGAGGAGTCATCTCTTAAACCTTTGGAAAATTACACTTTAGCAGAATACGGTTTGAGTTTTTTATTTCATTGATAGAAACCCTCAGAAAGGTTAAGCAACCTTCCCTGACCACGAGTTGGAGGCTGCTCATCCCGGGCTCCAGGCTGGGAGCTTCCTGCTGCAGCTCATTTTCCTCCTGATCTATTTCACCCGCCATTGTGCCACCTCATTTTTACAATACTGTGAGGTCAGCAAGAGAAATTGGTACCACTTTGTAAGTGAAGAGAATTGAACACAGCTAAGACAGTATCTGGCTAGAGGCCGGGCAGATGGAGTTGTGTCAAGCACTGTAACCGAGAAGAAGCAGAGAGATGGCTGGCGCCCAGGGGAGGGGCTGCCAGGTGGGGTGACAGCCATTTAAGGTGGAACCTGGAGAGAGGCAGAGACACCGTCAGATCCGCAGGGGAGGAATGGAGGGACCCAGTGTAGAATGGCCAGGGAAGGAGTCCTAGAGGGGACCGGGTTTGAGCCAGATCATTTAAACAGGCTCGGTGACAGTAACTCTTAACATTTAGCCGTGGACTTCAATTTCAAGACGTGAATCCTGGTTGTGAGGAATTCATTCTTGTGAATAAAGTGTGCTTATTGATCAAACTAGTTTCTAATGATAAAAACAGGGAAATCATAAAATTATCGTCTTCAGCCACTATCTGAGATTCTGATATTATTTTAACTATTTCTTTTTCTTAAAATATTAATCAAGTCTAGTAACAGTGATATTCATCCTATGAAATGTACATGGCTAAATGCTTGGAGCCCAGTTAATATTTAAATATAATTTTATGTAATATTTTAGGTTTTTATTAAATTAATGAAATATGACTATTGGTATTCTAAGTCAATCAAAACTCAAAGGTGTATGCTTAAGAGCCATAAAGACTCCCATTAAAGTTCTCTTTATTCAGAGTATTTTTCTTTGATGTTTGAAAAAAAAATCCAGAAAGTTATTTTGTTTTGGATCAATTAACAATTAATAATTAACATTATTAATTTGCAGGCTCCACATCATGTTTTTCTATTCTTTTTTCATCTATTCTCTTATGACAGGATAATGCTTTGATATATTAAGCATAATTTTGTGTTTCCTAAAATGTATTTAAAATATGAATATGTGTAAAATGACAAATTCCTTATAATTTGCTTTACTGAGCTGAGATTTAGGGAGCCACAACTTCCCTCTCCAATTCTTTTTTTCCACATATATACAGACTTTGGAAATAAAATAAAAGAGATAGAATCCATAGTAATATCCCTCTGGCAGTCAATTATTGAAAGCCTTGGCAAAACATTTAACCTTAACTATAAACGTGTCCTTGCACTGTGATTTGCATTATTAACTAGACATTGCCACCATCATTATCACAAACTACACAGAAGGAGTGAGATACAATAGTAAGACAAGGGTCTGATTTTCCATCTGACAAAGGAGATGCCTATTTCTAAATTCCCTTCCCCTTGAAGGAATTTCCTCTACAAATTTACTTCCATCCTCCCACAGAGGCTAAAAGAGATTAGTGACTAATTCACAACTCGAAAACTACAGACACATTTGGAAAAGAGGACACAAAATTAAAAACAAAAAAAAAAAAGTTCATTGTCTCAGGGAAAAAGGAATAGAGAGGTAGAAAAATGTTGAGATAGTCTACTTGTGAATAGCTGTTAATTTAGCCTTGGAGCAAACATGCTCAAAGTCTGTGGTCTAAATAGTGCATCTCTGTTCACAAAATAGTCTCTGTTTCTAGTTCCAAACTTCAGATCTCAGAACTGAATGCTGGCCAAGGACACAGGAGGACATGGGAGACCACACTGTCATGCAGACAGGAGGGCACCACCCCCGTGACACTCCACGGCCAACACAGCTGGGTTCGTCTGTCTGGTTCCCTCTACCTTAACGTCCTGATTGAAAAAGAACACAGGCCAGCAGGGTCACAGGATCAGCAAGTGTCACAGTGAGCTGCGTCATGGGGAGTGCCACAATGTGATAGTGTCACAGGATCAGTGCCACAGTGAGTATCACAGGATTAGTGTCATGGTGAATGCCACAGTGAGTGCCACAATATGACAGTGAGTGTGACAGTGAACAGGGTCTTACTGAGTGCCACTGTATCATAGTGTCACAGTGTGTTATGAGTATGACAGTGAGTGTCACAGTGAGCAGTGTCACAGGAGCAGTGAGTGTCACAGTGAATAGTGAACGTCACAGTGAGTGTCAGAGTGAACACGGTCACAGTGTCACCCTGTGGAGTTCTGAGAGTCCCAGTGAGCACTGCAGTCCAGGTGACCAGCTTGTCAGTTCCCACAAAGTGGGCATGGATCTGCACCCATTTTTTGTCACTGCTAGAAAAGCAGCTCACACTGGCCTCCCCCATGCAAGACAGACCCAGACATTTGCTGTATTAAATATGGCAGGAGAGGAATGTACCAGAGTTCCCACTTCATTCTGCTGTTTCTAGTTACTTCCCACAGAATTACAATTCATCACGGCTTGTTGTATTGGAACGTAACTGATGGGACAAGACCATGTTGGCTTTACACAAGTAGCCGATGCCGCTGGATCACCTTCTCCCCATCTGAGGTGGTCTCCTGAGATTCTGGGGCAGGCAGGTGCCAGTCACCAGGCCTCACACCAGCAGACCAGTGGGCAGTCCCAGACTCTGCCGCTCAGATCCCAGGAGGAGTGATGGAAACATCAAGAAACACAAAGATTATCTCAACAGGTTGATACTGGTGACTTTAGGTCATTTGACATCAATAGCAAAATAATTACTCCAGGCCACTGCCTGAGGCAGGCACAGGAGTAGCGGCCATGGGGCCAGCAGCTCTTTCCTGGCAGCCTGCACACGGTGGCCTTCTTCTTACACGCCTTGCCCTCTCTGCTAACACGGTCCTCATGGTTGGAAAAACTGAAAAATACTTCAACATCCCCTGGGCCAGCAATTGATATAGATGGAGTGGACACTGAGGGCCTGAGACGTAGGTGACTGACCCCAGCGTGTACTCGGGGAAGCACGCTGTGCTCCATGTGCTTGCTGCTGACTCCCGCTAACGGCATATTTTTTTTTTCTTTCTTTCTTTTTATTAAATCATGGCTGTGAACATTAATGCAATCATGGAGTACAATGTGCTGGTTTCATATACAATCTGAAATATTTTCATCAAACTGGTTAACATAGCATTCATGGCATTTTCTTAGTTATTGTGTTAAGACCTTTATATTCTGCATTCAGTAAGTTTCACCTGTGCCCTTCTAAGATGCAACGGAGGTGTGGTCCCACCAAT
>CAUYON010160885.1:0-21824 GCA_963573935.1 Arctocebus calabarensis
GAGTGCTGTGGAGTCACAGCTCACAGCAACCTCCAGCTCTTGGGCTCAAGCGATTCTCTTGCCTCAGCCTCCCAAGTAGCTGGGACTACAGGCGCCCGCCACAGCGCCCGGCTAATTTTTGATGCAGTTTGGCCGGGGCCGGGTTTGAACCTGCAGCCCTCGGTATATGGGGTTGGCGCCCTACTCGCTGAGCCACAGGCGCCACCCTCACACCTGTAATCTTAGTACTCTGGGAGGCTGAGGTGGGTGGATTGTTTGAGCTCAGGAGTTTGAAACCAGCCTGAGCAAGAGTGAGACCCTGTCTCTACTAAAAATACAAAAAAAGTTGTGGCAGGTGCCTATAGTCGTAGCTACTAGGGAGGCTGAGGCAAGAGAATCGCTTGAGCCCAAGAGTTTGAGGTTGCTGTGAGCTATGACACTATGGCACTCTACCAAGGGCATCAGAGTGAGACTCTGTCTCAAAATAAATAAATAAATAATAAGAAAAGAAAAAAAGAGTGAGGAAGATGATGGGTAGATTGAACTTCAGAAATCTTCTTCTCCCTTCAAGATAGCAGCTCTGTTCTGCAGCTGGGAGAATCAGCCAGCACAGGCTGGAAAAACCTCTAAGCTCCTAAAGAGTTTACAGAACTCCCAGAAAATGGTACCTCCAGGGAACCATTGAAAGGCCTAGAACTGGGCAACTTTACACCACTTTCTGCATGCAAGACAGGGACACTGAGGTGATCCTTGCCTCTAAATCTACCTGGGAAGGCTTCTTGGAGAGGGACTTCAAGACCATGTTGCTGTCTACTGAATAGGTGGGGACAGCAAGTTCCAAAAAACAGCAGAAAGCAATCCTGCCAGGGCCGCACTTCCTGGTCAAGTGTGCCAGAGTGGAGAAAGGGCTCCATCAGAGGAAAATGCTTACAATCTGCATGGACAGGACCCTCTGAGAGTTGTCCATGTTTTTCCCTCTTCCTTTTAAGAACTCCTATGTCCCAGGTCTATGAGCCCAGCCCTTCACTGCTGGGATGCATCTAAACCCTATTCCCTTTTGGAAGAGGCAGAGGATTATGCAAGCCCTGACTCCTTGCCAGCCCCTAGCAGCACCCCCACCGCCACCCCCGCTCCCTCTGCACTCCTTCCCTCAGCCGCCTCTGCACCTCTAAGCTGCACTTGAAAACCTCTCCCCTCACCGCATCCTTCGTGGGAGAGAAGTTGCTTAGCAGCAAACCAGAGCAGGACTTGCTTATGCAATCAAAGAGGTGTGGGCCAGCCTGTGCAGTGCCTGCAGATGGAAGGGGACATACTGCAGCCCCATCCTAGATTCCAATCCTGTTCCCGTGCAAGACCCAAAGTTCCAGTCAGGAGCACGTGGCAGAGGACACTTGCTTCAACTCAGTGGAGCCTCAGTGTGACAGAACCGACAGAAAACACACATGAAGAGACTAAGAAACATAGTGACTCACTGAGCGTGGGGTCTGAAGAGCAGGGAAACTGTCAAGCCCAGAGTGTGAGGAAATGATCAAAGGCTGTAGCCTCCCACACAGACCCAGGTCCTTCTCCATCTTCAGGGTCAGAGCAGGGGATCTCCTGGCCAAGACCCCAGCAGTTCAGCCCCTCTGAACTCCCTTGCCTGCTCTAGCATGGGTTCAAGTGAACTGTCTGCAGCCTCCGCTAGGGTCTGACCCCTAGGCCCTGAGGAAGAGGTGACACGAACGCACACATAAGGGCAGGGAGTTGACACCATGCTCTGTTCTGCAGCTTCTTACCTTGATGTAGCTGATGAATTCTGCCAGGAAGCTGTGGGACTAGAGGAGCAGAGAAATTAGGATGCATGTCCCCCTGGCAGGGGTTGCAGGCTCTCTGACTACCCACATAGCTGTGTACCAGCTGCCCACCTAAGGGCCACCTGCCTGTGTACCCGCCCAACCACCCGCACGTGCTACCTGCCCACCTGCCTACATGAGCAACAGAGCCTCCCAGGGTCAGGGTTTCCGGGCACCATCCTCTGCCGAAGACAAAGTCTCTCTGGCCACTAAAGTCTGCTGGTACTGGCACCCACCCACCTCTCACTGGCCTGCTAAGGGTATCTGGGATGGGGTGGGTGGCTCCAATAAGCACAGGGCGGCTTCCTAGGAGTGGCAGGCCTACCTGCTCCTCAGTCATGGTCTCGCCCACGCCCTCCTCCTCCACCACGAAGGCCTCCTTCAGTTTCAGGTATTCCTCATGCTCCCGCTGTGCCTGCTCCTCTCGGGCCTTCCTCTCTGCCTCCTCCTGTGGACACAGAGGAGGAAAGAAATAGGCATTGGGGACAAATGTTCTGGTTACTGCTGTCCTTGTAGGGCATACCGCCCAGCCCTCTCTCAGGGACAGAGCTCCTTTAAGACCTCTTCCCCCTATCCCAACTGCACAACTGGCAGAGGCCCCTCTTGTCTTCAGCCCCATCACCACCCAGACAAATGCTGCCCACTCTCTCCCCCTGCCCTCTCCTGAAAACCCTGTCATGACCCCTTGCCACCATGTCCTCCAATCACTCCCCCACTCCTCCTACCTTGTCACATCCAAACTTCATGAACAATCATACAACTCACCTACCCAGCCCCCTCCAATCTGGCCTCCATGTACCCAGATCCACTAAAACAACTCCTGCTATGGTCTCACTCACACCCTCTGCTCACCAGATTCAAAGGACAACCTTCAGGCCTCATATCCATCCCTGTCCTCTCAGCGGTGCTGGACACAGCTGACCATCCTTTCCTCCCTTAGTTTCAGGCTCCAGCCTTTCTCCTGGATTTTCTCCTGCTCCCTGGGCTGTTCTTCCTGCCTCCTTCATCATTCAACCTGTCCCTTCTCTCTCCTCCTCTCTCTCTGGGCCTTCTCGCCCATGCCCATAGCATCAACAACGCTTTTCTTGCCAATGACTGCCACAGTTGTATCCCACCCAAATCTCTCCTCCCAAACACAGAACTGCCCACGTAACACACTTACTGAGCCAACTCACAGGCACCAGACAGACCCTGTGATCTACTCTCCCATGTCTGGTCCTCTTCCTAGGTCCGTGGCTTGGTGACTCACATAGCCATCTGGTCAGAAATAGGTCCCATTGACTACTTCTTTCTCTAACTTCCCTAAAGCTCCTTGGTCTTTCCATGTTGCTCCATCACCACCACCACCAGCTCATACAACAGCCTGTCTCAACCCAACCCATTTTTCAGAGCACTCAGAAAAGTCTTTTTTAAACACGAAGCTCTGGGAGGCTGAGGTGAGAGGACTGTTTGAGGCCAGGAGTTTGAGACCAGCCTGAGCAAGAGTGAAACCCTATCTCTACAAAAAAGTAGACAAATTAGCCAGGCATGGTGGCATGCCTGTAGTCCCAGCTACTCAGAAGACTGAGCCCAGGAGTTTAAGCGTGCTGTGAGCTAGGCTGATGCCACTGCATTAGCCTGGGCGACAGAGCGAGACACCAGAGGGAGGCTGTGCAGTACTGTTTCCAAAGAAATATGAGAAAGTGAGAAGAAAACAGTGGAGAAATTATAGTGGAGAAATCTGTAAATGCAGTTACAGACAAGTGAACAAGGTTAACATCATTAGTGATAAGTCAAGTGGATAATGTGGACCCTTGGTGTGCTATGTTGAAGATGGAACTTCACTGGTCATCTTCCTTCAAATCTGTAACTCCAGTCAGACCATGAGAAAAATGTCAGGCAAACTCAAAATGGAGGACACTCTACAAACTACTTGTCTAGGACTCCTCAAACTTATCAATATCATCAAAAAAACAGGAAAGCCTGAGAAACTGTCATGACCCAGAGAAACCTGGGTCATGTCAGGAGACATAACAACTAAATGTAACATGGCATCCTGAATAGGACCCTAGAAAAAAACAAGGATACTAAGGAAAAACTAATAAAATATGAATAACATGTAGTGTTTAGTTAATGATAACAGATCAGTTGTGAGAAATGATGATCAGTTGTGGGAAAATGTTAAGGATAGGGGAAACCAGGAACAAGGAAAAAGAGTCAGGATATTTAAAGTACATTAGGTGAGATTCATATTCAGAAAAGTAAAAAATCCCTGTGAATGCCCCCTTGCCACTGTGCTCTGCCCCTTCTGCTATAGCACTCACAGGCAGGCTTCCCCCTCATCTAGGGTTCTGGGACAACAGAACAGTCCTAGGAAGTTATAGGTCTTCCCAGCTGGGGAAGCTCTAGCCCTTACCCTACATACCCCACATCTTTGTGCTGTTCCCTTTCTCAGAACAGAGGAAGCATTTGGCCAACAAACATCTGTCAACCACTTTTAGTGCAATGGCCCCCATTCCCTGAGCACCTCCCCTATGTCAGGCCCTCAGCAGATCTACCATCTCTTACGATGACCTTTAACAGACCAGCGCCCCCTCACATCTCTGCCCTCCCAGCCACCGTGACCATATCAGTGCCCTTCACATGCCCCAGGCACATGCAATAGTCACACATACAGGAATCTCCATCTCTGGCTCTGCTTTTCAGCAGCAGCTTTCACAGGCTATGTCTAAAGCCCAGGGATCAAGTAAACCTGGACCTGCCCTTGTGCCAGGTCCATGGCCCACCTGTAGGATGGAGGTATTGGGGAGCTGCACAAAAAGGAAGATTGCCTGGTCAGGAGTTAGAGGTCAGAGTTAGAGGCTGGCCTTACCTTCTGCTCCTCTTCCAGGCGAAGCCGCTCCTCCTCCTTTTTCCACTCTGCTTCACGCTGGGACTCCAGGCGTCTCCGCTCCTCACGTTCAGCTTCCTCTGCCTAAAGAGAGGTCTTTACAGGGGCACATTCCCCTAGAGGGTGCTAACCTCCCAGACAGGCAAGGGATGGAAATGCCTGGGCCAGAACACAGGCCAAGGCTACAGGAAACAGCCAGGCAAGTAGCAAACACCAGCCCAAAGGGCAAGGAACTGGTGTTTGCTACTTAGGGAGTCTGCTTCAGGGAACAGGGAAAACAGACTCTTTCCCACTTCCCAGAACTGCACCCCATCCCTCTTGCTTGCCTCACGCTGAGCTTTTCGAGCTTGTTTCTCCTCCAGCTTTCGTAGTTTCTTGGCTCCAATTTTCCCTGACAGGTGAGTTTCTACTGGCTTTTCCATGCCTTCTTCCTCCTGGGCTGGGTAGGGTCAAAAACAGTTCAAAGGGCAAGCGTGGTGGCTCAAGCCTGTAATGCTAGCACTTTGGGAGGCGTAGGCTGAATTCAAGACCAGCCTAAGGAAGAGTGAGATCTACTCTCTAAAAATAGCAGAGCGTTGTAGAGGGCACCTGTAGCCCCAGCTACTTGGGAGACTAAAGTAAAAGGATCACTTGAGTTCAAGAGTTTGAAGTTGCTGTGAGCTATGATGCCAGGGCACTCTACCGAGGGCGACATAATAAGACTCTGTCTCAAAAATAAAAAAAGGTCAGGAAAATAAAAAAGAAAAAAAAAAAAAACCCAAAAAGAAGAAAAGACACAAAGAAAAACAAAAAGGAAAAAAAGAAAAATAAAAAAAAAAGAAAAGAAAAAAGGTCACAGCCAGTGAGGACTATGATGATAGATATACCCTCATCAATCCCTTTCCACTTCTACCCACCTGCAAATGTCACTAGCCCAGCTCTATCCTCCACAGGCATCTGCCATGGATGCATGTGTGTGTGTGTGCCTGTGTATGTTAATGTACTTATGTTAGGGGTGGAGAAAAAGTGAAGGGACCATGGAGCAAGAGAATAGAAGAGAAGTTTAGATACTGTAAAAGCCATAAAGAGGGAGATACCAGGTTCCATACCCGAGTGTCTGATGATTACAGGAAAGACTGTCTGGGCTTGCAGAGTTCTCTGATTTCTGTCTCTGTACCAAACCTCCAGAAAAGGATGGCTCCATGGGGAAATTTAATCCAGCATCAAATATGAAATCCTCCTTGCTCAGAAGTTGCTGAGAGTTCTGTCCTTAGCCCTGGCCAGAATTATCCATTTGTCCCACCAGAGCCGGACCAAAAAGACAACCCCAACTGCAGGACTACCCCAAGGCTGGATGAAAGTTAAAGACCTACTAATGCCTGAGCAAAAATAGTGTCTAAAACTAAGTCTGAGACAGGAGGGATGACACAACACAGGGCCCCTTTTTGAGCCAAGAGGCTAATCTGCAAGGGTACAAAGCAAAAGCCCCTGTTTCTGGGAAAGGCCCAGATGCTCACTCCTGGGGCTTAGGTCAGTCATCCAATATAAAGACTTTTTTCCCCCAAGTCCTGAGGGTGCTTTTGGTCTCCCAGAACCAGGGATATGGAAACCTCTGTAGCAACAGAATCTCTATCCCCAAACTATTCTCCTGGGGTTACAGGTGACCCCACTCCAGGAACTGCAGAAGCTCTTGGCCAGGCACTCTTTGTGTATAGGGCAAGGTCCTCAGGGAATCAATTTGCCCATACCAGAAAAGATACTGGAATGTAAGGAGTGGACTGAGAAATATTCTGAGTGAATCAGCCCTCTTACTTGAATACTGATAGCCAAAATGAAGAAAGAGGAGGTTGGCCCAGTGGAATTGGGGTCAAGACACAGGGCTGTTGCCTCCAAGACCAAAGGCCAGGTCTCAAGTCTCCCTTCACTCCACCTGTGGCTCCCATATGTCCCTCCCACACTGAGGCTTCACATCCTACTCCTCCACTTAGCTTTGGGGATCCCCTCACCCTATCCTCCAATTCAGCCTCCTTCCCAGTGAAGCTAGGGCCCTCTCACCTGGGATGACAGCTTCATCCTCATTCTCATTCACTTCTGCCCAGGCCACTCGCTGGGCTCGCCGCTGGGCCTGTAGGCGGCTGCCTAGGTCCCTCCGGCGCCGAGCCCTGCCTCCAGCTCTCTGCTCTTCAGGCTCCAGGGGCTGAGGCTGGGCCACCCAGCCTGCTACTACTGGTTCTTCCTCATTATGCAGTGGCTCTTGGTCAGCTGTGAGGAAGAGAACAGTGTCACCCAGGCAGCCCAGTCCACCAGATGGCAGGGGGTGCAGCAGCCTAGAAGTCTCACCCTCTTCTGCTCAGCCTCCTGCTGCCCACAGCAAAGCCCCAACTTCTCAGTCTGACTGGCAAGGCCTTTTCAACAAGGCCCACACCTTAATCCTATGCAGCAAGCTCACCCCTACCTGTGTTGATACTTTTTGTTCTCTCCCAAGGCCTTACCTTTCCAGGTGGCCTCTTAGGAGACTCCCACCTTGACATGTCCAGATCTCATCCGATGCCCACCACAGGACTATGTTTATTTCTTGCATAACACCACCTGTCATAGTTTCATCTGGCGCCTCAGCCAGAGTACGCTCTCAGATGGGAGCTAAGTCTCTCCTCCTATGAAGATTTGTTGGCTTTCTGCCTTACCTTAGCTTCTTTCTCTCCTATTCTTGGAGAATGCATGTGCCCTGACATAGCTTGTGAGCCCAGGGATGGGGAGAGACATATACGTGATCATCTGGCTGATGATCACGGTACAGAACAGGGTGGAAGGGAGGCTAAGGCAACCTGGGTTATCTCCTTGGGCGAGGGGCGAGGGGCGAGGGTGTGGAGGGACAGCACTTCAGAGAGTTTCCTGAAACTTCTTTCACCTTCCTCCACCTCATAGACAGGCAGCAAACACTCGGAAGCCCACCTCCTGACACCAGTCTGGAGCCAGCCTGGGAGGAATGTAAAAGCCTGGCGGCCTCCCTAAAGTGAGCGTGATAGGATATGGCCCAGATCATGAGGAATGGACTATGTGTCCACCAGGGACTGACCCCTCTGGGTCTGCACGTGTGGAGGGCCAAAGGGCGAAGAGAGAAATGGAGCAAGGCTCTCGTTTGGGGCTCAGAGAAAGGTGATGGTGGGCTGCCACACGGTTCCCAGGCAGAGTTCTAGCACTGTAGAATCTCCAGCAGTCCCTCAGCTCAAGCACATACGCGCACGCGCAAGACCTGGCTGACGCATGCCAAGATCGTCAGCCCAGCTAGGCATGCCAGCGCATGCGCATGAGCCGCGGCAGGCTGGCCTACAAAGGCTTATAAGGCCGGAGACCTACCCCCTTGGGACCTGCCGCAGCAGCATCTCCTACCTGCTGCCTCCCGGCTTCGGCTGCGAGTCAAGAAGAAGAGAAGGCACACAAGCAGAGCCGCTGCCGCCAAGTACACCAAGGGCGCCATCATGACGACAGCCTCCGACTAGAAACACGGTCTCCACCCGGAGGCCCCAGAGCGCCTAAGCCCCGCCCACCGACCTACGACTCCTCCCTTGCCCCCCCACGTTAGACTCCGCCCACTACTAGGGTCCCGCGCGGGCCTTACTTCACCTGGAGGCCTTGATTTTTACTTTAAAATAAAGTGCTGAGGGCAGCACCTGTTGCTCAAAGGAGTAGAGCGCCGGCCCCATATGCCGAAGGCGATGGGTTCAAACCCAACCCCGGCCAAAAACTGCAAAAAAATAAAAAATAAAAAAATGAAGTGTTGGCTGGGCAGAGTGGCTCACGCCTGTAATCGCGACACTTTGGAAGGCAGAGGCAGGAGAGGATCTTTAGAGGCCAAGAGTATTGGACCAACCTCAGCAACACAGCGCAGACCCTATCTCTACAAAAAAAATACTTAAGAAATTAGCCGGGGGAGGTGGCCTGCACCTGTAGTCCTGGCTACTCAGCAGACTGAAGCAGGAGGATTGGTTGAGCCCAGGAGTTCACAACTGCAGTGAACTGTGATTGCACCACTGCGTTCTAGGGTAGGCTACAGAGTGAGATCATATTTCCAAAATATAAATAAATAAAATGAAGCTTTGGAAGTGTAAAAAACCCATAATGTTGGGTGGTGCCTATGGCTCAGGTGGTGAGGATGGCAAGTTCAAGCCCAGCACCAGACAAACTGCAACAACAAAAAATCAATAAATAAACTTTATAAAAAAATAATAATGGTAAATGGAAATTACTGCTCAATGTTATGTGCAGTAGACAGCGTCTATTAATATGTATGTTTTAAAATCGCCAAACAATGGGGCGGCACCTGTGGCTCAGTGAGTAGAGCACCAGCCCTATACAGAGGGTGGTGGGTTCAAACCCGGCCCCGCCGAACAGCAACAAAAAAATAGCTGGGCGTTGTGGCGGCGCCTGTAGTCCCAGTTACTCGGGAGGCTGAGACAAGAGAATCGCCTAAGCCCAGAAGCTGGAGGTTGCTGTGAGCTGTGAAGCCATAGCACTCTACCAAGGGCGACAAAGTGAGACTCTGTCTCTTTTTTTTGAGACAGAGCCTCAAGATGTCACCCTGGATAGAGTGCCATAGCATTACAGCTCACAGCAATCTCCAATTCCTGGGCTCAAGCAAGTCTCTTGCCTCCCCCTCCTAAGTAGGTGGGACTACAGGCGCCCACCACAATGCCCGGCCATTTTTTGTTTGCAGCCGTCATTGTTTTTTGGTGGGCCTAGCCTGGATTTGAACCCACCAGCTCAGGTGTACATGGCTGGCGCCTTAGCCTGTTGAGCCACAGGCACTGAGCCAAGACTCTGTCTCTAAAAAACAAAAAAATCACCAATCAATACCGCATAGGATTTATGGAAACATGGCAAATGTATGTAAACATGGCTCGGCTCCTGTAGCTCAAGCGGCTAAGGTGCCAACCACCTACACCAGAGCTGGTGGGATCAAATCTGGCCCAGGCCTGGAAGAACAACAATGACAACTGCAACCAAAAAACAGGTGTTTGGCAGGTGACTGTAGTCCCAGCTACTTGGGAGGCTGAAGCAAGAGAATTGCCTAAGCCCAGGAGTTGGAGGTTGCTGTGAGCTGTGATACCACATCACTCTACCCAGGACAATAGCTTGAGGCTCTGTCTCAGAAAAAAAAGTATGGGCTCGGCGCCTGTGGCTCAACGGGCTAGGGTGCCAGCCACTTGAGCTGGCAAGTTCGAATCCAGCCCAGGCCCACCAAACAACAATGACGGCTGCAACCAAAAAATGGCTGGGCGCTGTGGCGGGCACCTGTAGTCCTAGGTACTTGGGAGGCAGAGGCAGGAGACTCGCTTGAGCCCAGGAATTGGAGGTTGCTGTGAGCTGTGATGTGACAGCACTCTATCCAGGGTGACAGCTTGAGGCTCTGTCTCAAAAAAAAAAAAAAAGTATGTAAACATGCTTGGGAATGATACCAACCTCAGGATGGTAGTTACCTCTTGGGAGGGAGGAAGTAAGGTGGGGTTAAGCGTTAAGCTTTGTATCTGTGCAGCTTGATTTTTTTTTAAAGGAAAAGTGGAGGGTGGCGCCTGTGGCCCAAGGAGTAGGACACCACCCCATATGCCAGAGGTGGTGGGTTGAAACACGGCCCTGGCCAAAAGAAAATAAATAAATAAAAGAAAAGTGGAGTTACCAAATCTTCCTTTTAAGTACATTGTAATATGCTTTTCTTACTTTTATCTTCAATTTTATACCTATTTTAAAATAAAATTTTAAAAATACAAAAAATTAACCAGGTGTTTCTAATTTATATAGGGGCTAAGAAAAACAAATAGCCAGGCGTGGTGGCAGGTACCTGTCATCCCAGCTACTTGTGAGGCTGAAGCAGGAGGATTACTTGAACTCAGGAGTTTGAGGTTGCTGTGAGCTAGCCTGATGCCACAGCATTCTAGCTGGGCAACAGAGTGAGACTGTCTCCAAAAAAAGAGACTTAAATGTGCATATAATTTGCTTGTGCACAGAAAGTTGTCTGGAAGGGCACAACAACAAATTGTCAGTGGAGATCATTCTTCCTTTTTGCCTCATACAGATTATATAGTTTTTATAGATTTCATTTGGAGTTCTCACATCCTCAGAGTCCTGGGTTCTAGGCACATCATTTAAGGTTTGTGGGCAGACTGGAGGTGGGAAAGATGGAAGGGAGACTAGTGAGAGAGCTTGTTGCATTGATCCAGGTGGGAACAGAATATGGCCAGATTCATGACAGTAGCGGTGGGGATGAAGAGACTAATTCAAGGCCCTTTTTTTTTGCAGAGACAGAGTCTCACTTTATCGCCCAAGGTAGAGTGCTGTGGCATCACACAGCTCACAGCAACCTCCAGCTCTGGGGCTTAGGGGATTCTCTTGCCTCAGCCTCCCGAGTAGCTGGGGCTACCGCCACAACGCCCAGCTCAAGGCCTTTTTTAGAGATAGAATTAATAGGACCTGAGCTTCGTCTGTGGCTCAGTGAGTAGGGGTGCTGGCCCCATATAACAAGAGTGATGGGTTTGAACCCAGCCCCAGCCAAACTGCAACAAAAAATAGCCAGCTTGTTGTGGGCGCCTGTAATCCCAGCTACTTGGGAGGCTGAGGTAAGAGAATTGCCTAAGCTCAAGAGTTGGAGGTTGCTGTGAGCTGTGACACCATTGTGCTCTACAGAGGGTGACAAAGTAAGACTCTGTCTCTAAAAAAAATTGATAGAACCTAACAAGATCCTTTGAGGGCATTGAGGAGAAAACATAATTTATTTTCTTTCCCTTTTTTAGTTTCTTTATTGAGACACTCTCCTGAAAACAAAAGTCAAATTAAGAAAAAAAACCAGGCAGAAGTTTATTTATTAATACATGGTGTGCCCATCACTCAGGAGAGGACTCAGTTCAAAAGTATTTCTCTTAAAGCAGTGGCTTAGCGATCTTGCTTAAATAGTATTTTAATATAACCATAAATTTTGTATAGTGACAAGACAAATGATAAAGTAGCTCTATTATTTTAAAGAGCAGAAAAATGTAGAATCACCCAGATTCCTCTTGTGCCTGCTGATACCTTCTCTGAGCCTATAAGCTGTCTCTAGTAGAGGATTTATGTCCTGCCATCAGGCAATTAGAGGCTGAGGGAGAGTATTCTCCTGCAATATTTTAGAGAGAATTTTTTCTTTTTTTGAGACAGAGTCTCACTTTGTCACCCTTGGTAGATTGCAGTGGCATCATAGCTCACAGCAACTTCAAACTCCTGGGCTTAAATGATTCTCTTGCCTCAGGTTCCCAAGTAACTGGAACTGCAGACGCCGACCACAACACTGGCTGGTTTTAGAGATGAGTTCTGGCTCTGGCTCAGAATGGTCTTGAACCACCAGCTCAGGCAATCCACCCACCTCAGCGTCCCAAGTGTTGGGATTAAGGGTGTGAACTACTCCAGCCAGCCTAGGAGAAATATTTTTATTTTCTTTAAGTGCAAGAATTGTCCTTCTGGCTTAGCGCCTGTGGCTCAAGGGGCTAAAGTGCCAGCCACATACACCTGAGCTGGCAGGTTCGAATCTAGCCCGGACCACCAAATAACAATGATGGCTGCAACCAAAAAATAGCCTGGTGTTGTGGCAGGCACCTGTAATCCCAGCTACTTGGGAGGCGGAGACAGGAGAATTGCTTGAGCCCAGGAGTTGGATGTTGCTGTGAGCAGTAATGCCATAGCACTCTACTCAGAGCGACAGCTTGAGGCTCTGTCTAAAAAAAAGAATTGTCTTTCTTTGCTTAATTGAGTAGTTGATGTCCTGCGTTTCTGGCCCTCCTCTGCCCCCAAAGGGCCACTCCTCCAACGGTTTTACATGTGTGGATGGTTAGTGTATCTACTTCAGTAACAGAAAACAAGTCACCACTCAAAGAAGTGGGTTCCACACTTTGATGAGCATCAGAATGACCTTGAAGAGCCTGGTAACAACACTGACCCCTCCCTCCCTTTCTTGTGCATGGGCAGAGGTGGCTATTCAAGAGCTACTGCTCAGGGGTTCCAGATGGCAAGTAGAGTGCTAAATCTCTGAAGGAGGGAGACAGGTGATTTGCCCCATGGAGTTGTCAGCTCAGGTTAAAGGCCTATCTGTTAGAGGTAAGTCTGTTGGGGCATTTCCTTCTCATTGCAGTGTCTGGGATGCAAATTATAATGCAGAGTTGGCAGCAAGGAGAGATCAGGGAGCGGAGCTGAAGACGAGGTCAAGATGAAGATTTAGGAGCTTTTGCCTAGAAGACTGTTTTCTGACACAGGCTAAGAGAGTGCAAACCTCCCACTGTTTTCTGACACAGTCTAGGAGAGCGCAAACCTTCCCTCGGAGCCCACATCACAGAGAAGAAAGCAAGAGTGGACGTGGTCCCTTTTAGTATCGAACATCGCATCCTAGGCGGGAGGGGCGAGTCTTTCGTATTAAAAGGCTACAGTCTTGCGAAGGCCCCAGTAATTTGGGGGCATTAAGTCTAGCACCCAACGCAAACCCACGCCCCCAAGCGCGTCTAGGTATCGCAATCTGCTTTCCAGGCTTCTCAGACCGGAAACCCGGGCGCCCTCTTCCGCCACCAGACGGAAATGTCCTCAGACTGAAGGCTGAGGGGCTTCCGGTGGCTCAGATGAATAACCCGGGCTCACCATGGCGGCATCCTTAGCCGGGAAGAAGATCGTATTTGTCACAGGGAACGCCAAAAAGCTGGAGGAGGTGTCGAGAGGCCCTGCGGTGCCAACCGGGTGGCGGCTGGGAATAGAGAGGGGGCTTCCAGCTGGAGGGAGGCACTTGGGCGGAGACGTGGAGGGGGAATTGTGTGCCAGTCTCGGGAAGGATGGGGCGGGACCCCGCTGTGTGGAAGGGCCTGGGGCACCCTGGGGTTGGCGAAAGTATAAGGGCCTGACAGATCCCATTACAGGCCTCGCGAGGTCAGTGGCTGGGGCTCTCAGCTGCTTTGTCAAATATCACTATTGAGCTAGACCCCATATCGGGGCCTCGATATCTTCATGGGACTGATGAAGGTGCAGCTGTTGGTCCGGGGGTTGCAAGGGCCAGAAAGGGCGTGGGACTGGGTTCCAAACTGAATATACGTCCCACCGCGGTCCAGAAATGTTCCAGCTTCTTTCTGCATCTGTGAAATAGGGATAAGGTGGGACGTCTGCTTCGCAGCGTTACAGAGAGAAGTAAAGGAGGGATGGAGCCGGGCGCAGTACTCCTTCCTGAGTAATGCCAGCATTCTGGGAGTCCGAGGCGGGTGGATAGCTTGAGCTGAGGAGTTCGGCACTTGCCTGAGCAACAGCAAGACCCCGTCTCTAAAACCTAAAACTAGCCGGGCGTTGTGGCGGGTGCCTATAATCCCAGCTACTTGGGAGGCTGAGAAAAAAGAATCGCATGAGCCCAAGAGTTTGAGGTTGCTGTGAGCTGTGTTGCCACGGCACGGCACACTACCGAGAGACAAAGTGAGACTGTCTCAAAAACAAAAAAACAAAAACAAAATGAGGGCGTGGAATCCGAAGTCCTGCTACACGAACTTTGTAGCTAGTTGAGAGGACTCTCAGGGTTTACAGCAGGTCTTTGGCTGCAAGTAACAGAAACACTGGGAGCTTTTATAAGCTGCCACGTCTCTTTTGTGGAAATAAGTTGTTATCGTGTTGCACAGGACCTGAGGTTTCCTGCACTCTACTGGGTGCTATCCTGTCCTTGCAGGTTTGCTTATCCCTAGACCTAGTGGCATTTTCCTGCTTTCTCCCCTGCTAGTGGAGAGGACAGTGAAGCTTCTGCCAGTTATCAGCCCCTTTTCTGTCAGCCACAGCCAAGGAGATAAGGTCACGTATCTGACTAGAGAATGATACCTTCCCGTTATATTTGAGGCAGACCAGTGAGGTGCAGTTCTGAGAGAAACTTCATTTGTCCCTAGCATGTAGGGTTCTGGTATCAGACCAGTCAAGCAGACAGGCAGGGCCATTGTGAACAGAGCCCACGTGGGATGGTGTGCACCAGATCCCAACCTCTGGCTGAGAACGTTGCCTTCTCACATCTAAAGACATGTAGGCCAGTGTGGTGGCTCACACCTGTAATCCCAGCACTCTGGGAAGGTGAGGTGGGTGGGTTGCTTAAGCTCACCAGTTCTAGACCAGCCTGAACAAGAGTGAGATGCCCTCTAAAAATAGCTGGGTGTTGTGGCAGATACCTGTAGTCCCAGCTACTAGGGAGGCTGAAGCAAGAAGATCACCTGAACCCAAGAGTTTGAGGTTGCTGTGAGCTCTGATGCCATGGCACTGTACCGAGCGCAACAACATGAGACTGTCTCAAAAAAGAAAAAAAAAAAGGCACAGGAACTGCTAATACTATTTTGTTGTCTTTATTCATAATTGGAAAGGTGCAAAGTTTCAATTAAGGGTTAGTAAAAATAAAGAGGTATTTTTTCCCATCCAACTTGCAGGCCTTCTAAATTCTGAGTAACCTCTGATAGGGTATTCCAGGCCTAGGAGGACAGATGAGGTTTCTGGGAGCACTGAGAAAGGAAGAGGGTATTCTGGATTGGGAGGGGGGTTAGCACAAGCAGAGGTCTAAAGTAGAAGGAATAGAGAAGTAAGGTGGAGGGGGCTGGCTTTCTAGGGTGGGACCCTGATAGCTGGGGTAGGCATCATGGGCCTAACTTGGGTAAGCTTTAGGGGACCGGCAGGAGAGTCAGTGATGGGAAAGGTAGATGACAGCTCATGTAGTAATGGTGAATCATTAGCAGATGGTGATAAATGTTCTTTCATTTTGGAACAGGTCATTCAGATTCTAGGAGAAAAGTTTCCATGCACTTTGGTGGCACAGAAAATTGACTGTATGTTTCCATTTTGTTTTATTTTTTAAAAATGGTTCCATTTCTTTGTCTCCCTGTGACTTGAATTTGTGTATCTGTTTTCTTGATAAGTGCCAGAGTACCAGGGAGAGCCAGATGAGATTTCCATACAGAAGTGTCAGGAGGCGGCTCGCCAGGTACCTACCCTGCCCTTGTCCCACATTGACATCTCTTGTCCAGGGGTTCCTGTGGCCTCTGCATGCTGGAGATGGGCAGGAAACAACAGAGTAGGCACAGTACGTGTGACTTCTAGAACCTGCTCAGATCCTCACTGCCTTCCTTTCAGAACCTTAACGGCATGATGTCTCCCCTAGACCACCACCATACACAGTCTCTCTCTCTCTTTTTCCTTGTCCCTTTTCCCTCTTCCCCTCCTCTCCCAATTCTTAGATACATACATTCCAGACCTTTGTCCCTACATGCAAATCTACCCCCACACTCCACACATCTCCGTGGAGCTGAGAAGGAGCAGGTTAAGAGTCAGGCTACTTGAGTGTGATCTCAGCTGTCCCATTGCTGTGCCTGGAGTAAGCTTTACAACCTACCAAAGTTTTGTGCCCCCATCTCTAAACCGAAAATAAAAGATTAGCTGCTCTTCATTTGAAACTCTGTCTACTGTGCAGATCTCAGTTAGCTATGAACCTGGCCCCATCCTGGGTGACCCGGGAGTTTAGGAGGGGGACTGAGCCTAATGCTGGTAATGGGTCTCAGGGCTGCATGTCTTTGTGCTGCAGGTACAGGGACCTGTACTGGTTGAGGATACCTGTCTGTGCTTCAATGCCCTGGGAGGTCTCCCTGGCCCGTACATGTAAGTTCCCCCTTTGCCCCCCTGCCGGGCCCCAGGCAGGAAACTACCAAAACTGCAAAATGGTTGGTTACTCTATAGGTCATGTTGTTCATTATCTTGGCATCAACACCAACATTTCAGTGTCCTGAGGAAAAATTAGAGATAGGTGAGAGGCAATGCCTTTCTTTTGTAAAGTGTGAGAATGAGATTGTGTAAGTGGAGATGGGAAAGGTGACCCTCCCATTTGAGAAGTACATTTATAGGCAGATCACTTTCGGGAAAGAGAAAATAAGCAAGTTGAGATCTGAAAATTGATTTCCTTAAAACTATTCAATGCCCAGGCCAGGCGCAGTGGCTCATGCCTTTAATCCTAGCACTCTGGGAGGCTGAGGCAGAGCTCATGAGTTTGAGACCAGCCTCAGCAAAAGCGAGACCCTGTTTCTACTAAAAATAGAAAAACTGAGGCAAGAGGATCACTTGAGCCCAAGTTGGAGATTGCTGTGAGCTATGACACCACGGCATTCTATCCAGGGCAACAGCTTGAAGCTCTGTTTAAAAAATAAATAAATAAATAAATAAATAAACTATTCAGTCGGCTTGGTGCCTGTGGCTCAAACGGCTAAGGTGCCAGGCACATGCACCTGAGCTGGTGGGTTCAATTCCAGCCCAGGCCCACCAAACAATGACAGTTGCAAACACGAAATGGCTGGGCGTTGTGGCGGGCGCCTGTGGGCTCAGCTATTTGGGAGGCTGAGGCAGGAGAATCGCTTGAGCACAGGAGTTGGAGGTTGCTATGGGCTGTGATGCCACAGCACTGCCTAGGGCGACAGCTTGAGTCTCTGTCTCAAGGGGGAAAAAAAAACAACTATTCAGTGCCCTAAACCCCCTTAGAAAGTTTTTGTGTATTTCTAGGGCATTGAAACTCCAGTTTGAAGACTCCTGCATGGGGCATAATTGCTGTTGCTGGGTTTGGGGTATATCTTTAACTCTTGAGTGACAAATCTATTTCCAGGGTGAGAGGCAGCATATATGCCTATGCTCACAGTGCGTATTGTTGCCAATCCTCACCAGCACTGAGTATTATGACTTTTTACTATTTTGCAAATTGGGGATGTGAAATGCTACCGCATGCAGTTTTTTGTTTTTTTTTTTAAATTGAGACAGAGTCTCAGTTTGTGTTTTTTTTGAGACAGAGTCCCATAATGTCGCCCTTGGTAGAGTGCCATGGTATCACAGCTCACAGCAACCTCAAATTCCCGGGCTTAAGTGATTCTGTTATCTTAGCCTCCCAAGCAGCCAGGACCACAGGTGCCCACCACAACACCCGGTCATTTCTTGTTGCAGTTGTCACTGTTAGTTAGCTGGCCCAGATTTGAACCTGCTAACCTCCATCTATGTGGCTGGTGCTGTAACCACTGTGTTACGGGCGCCAAGCCATTTGTGATTTTTTTTTTTTGTAGAGACAGAGTTTCATTTTATTGCCCTTGGTAGAGTGCTCTGGCGTCACAGCTCATAGCAACCTCAAACACTTGGGCTTAAGCCATTCTCTTGCCTCAGCCTCCCAAGTAGCCCTACAACACCTGGCTATTTTTTTTTCTGTTGCAGTTGTTGTTTTAGCTGGCCCAGGCCAGATTAGAACCCGCCAGCCTCGGTGTATGTGGCCAGCGCCCTACCCACTGAGCTATGGATGCTGCCCCAGAGTCTTACTTTGTTACCCTTGGTAGAGTGCCCTGGTGTCACAGCTCACAGCAACCTCAAACTCTTGGGTTCAAGTGATTCTCTTGCCTCACCTATAGTAGCTGGGACTATAGGTGCCTGCCACATTGCCTGGCTAGTTTTTTGTTTTAGCAGGCCCAGGCCAGGTCTGAACCCACCAGCCCTGGTACATGTGGCCAGCACCCTGAGCTATAGGTGCCAAGCCCACATGCAATTTTAATTTGCATTTTCCTATATACTAATGAGGTTGAGTCCTTCATTTGTTTATTGATTCTTTGGAGCCTTGCATGTTTGTGTCTATTTCCTTTTTCCTGTTGGATTACTTCTCTTTGTTTTGATTTGAGACATTCCTTTTCATTTCTCAGTGGCTGCCCATGGGGCACATCCCAGATAAGAAGGTGTAAGAAGATCCATCTGCTCCCAGTGTCTGACTTCCTTGTATTTCTCTTACAGAAGGTGGTTTCTTGAGAAGTTAAAGCCTGAAGGTATCATCCTTTTTGTTTCTTCTCTTGGATCTGTTGAGACTAGAATCTGGAGGTAGTCTAGGAAAAGGACCCCAACTAGTAATTGAGTTCTAGCCTCTACTCCACCAACTGGAACCTCAGTTTCCCCATCTATAAATGCCTTTTACAGTTGGTTAGTTTACAGACTGGGCACAGTGGCTCATGCCTGTAGTCCCAGCACTCTGGGAGGCCGAGACATATGGATCACTTGAGCTCACGAGTTTGAGACCAGCCTGAGCAAGTGTGAAACCCTGTCTCTAAAAATAGCCAGGCATTGTGGCGGGTGCCTCTAGTTTCAGCTACTTTGGAGGCTGAGGCAAGAGGATCACTTGAGTCCAAGAGTTTGAAGTTGCTGTGAGCTATGACACCATAGCACTCTACTGGGGGCAAGAAAGTGAGACTCTGTCTCAAAAAAAAAAATGCCTTTTACAGTTGGCTAGTTTTGAACGGGACCACACTGCATTGGCTGATTTTCTGACATACCAAAGCCCAAAGCTGTGTGTCAGTTTGGGTCAGAGGGAGGTATGGATGCCCAGACTACCTTCAGTTTCAAACCTACCCCTGCCTTGGACTTGGCTTCCTCTCAGAAATTAGAGTGAAGCTATTTCTGCCTTCTCCACCCCCAGTTGGAGCCTAATATTCCCTGTCCTCACCCTTGGTGAGCTTCTGGGGGTGGGGATATAGGGCACCACAGACTCACTGAATCCTTTCTCACCTGCAGGTCTCTACCAGCTCCTTGCTGGCTTCCAGGACAAGTCAGCCTACGCACTGTGCACATTTGCACTCAGCACTGGGGACCCGAGTGAACCCGTGCGCCTATTTAGGGGCCGGACCTTGGTGTGTACCCACCAGATCTCCAATCCCCTATGTGATGCCTGGGGCTCTGCTGCCAGCCATGCCTGGGGTCCTCTGCATTGCAGTGGTGGGAAGGGCATCATGGGGCCAGAGTTAGTTACTGAAGGCCTGGCTGAGAGGCGCCCCTGGACAACGCGATTAGAAGTGCTGTCAATCCCCAAGCCTTTTTGACCCTGGGGCTGTTATTTCAGGGAAATACTTGGCTAACAGTTAGCTAGTGAGGCCTGATGGACCCAGATTGCAAACTGAAGGTGACAACTCCCAAAGCTACTCTGTAGCCTAGACTTCTCCAAGCTCCACTCTCCTTATCCACTGCCAAGGTGCTTGAATGGCTTACAGCTTTTCCAGCTTGTTGTGTTCATATAGAGTCTTAATCCTCTGCCCAGCAGCATTCCTTCTCCTGTTGCCATTCAACACCTCATGCTGCCTGTCAGATCCTCAAGTCTAGCTGCTTCTCCCAGGGTCCAGACCAAGGGTCCTCCAACTTTTTAAACATGGGGCCAGTTCACTGTCCCTCAGACCGTTTGAGGGCTGGACTATAGTTAAAAAAAAAACTATGAACAAATTCTTATGCACACTGCTCATATCTATTTTTTTTTTTTTTTGCAGTTTTTGGCCAGGGTTGGGTTTGAACCCACCACCTCTGGCATATGGGGCCGGTGCTGTACTCCTTGAGCTACAGGTGGCATTTATGTGGCTAATCCCCATTATCTACCACCTCTGTTACGGTTTTCCAGTGACTTCTTTTTTTTTTTTCTTTTACTTTGATGGCAACATGACATTTCATGTCACTGGATTACAGTTTGCTCTCTTTACAGCATTTCATTTTGGAATTTGCCTATTAAACATCTAGTACTTACTGAGCTCATTTACGTACTGGGATGAGTACTTCCTATTATGGTATCTCGCTTCATTGTTAGAACCTCTCTGTTTTTTTTGTTTTTGTTTTTTTTTTTGCAGTTTTTGGCTGGGGCTGCGTTTGAACCTGCCACCTCTGGCACATGGGGCTGGCGCCCCACTCCTTTGAGCCACAGGTGCCCCCCAGAACCTCTCTGTATTTTAAGCAATATTGTAACAGTAGCAGGCATGGGGCTTGCCTGCAAAGTCCAGAGCTTTTAACTTGCTATTAGGAGGAAATGCTTTTTGTCCATTTTTCAAAGCTGACTCATTTTTCTTCAATGAAGTCACAGTTTATCCAAGGTGTAGAGAGGAAAAGTGGCCTCAGAGATATTGGTAGACAGATTAAGTACATAGTTCCTCCCTATGAGGGGACAGCTACCCCATGGCATTTTATTTATGACTTAGCAAACATTTGCAGGTACGGTAGACCCCTTGAAACCACATCTTGAGTAAATAGGGTCTCATCAAGTTCATAAACTAACCAAACTCAGACTGGCTGCTGCCCTCTTAGTCCATCCCCTCTATCCCCGGTTACATACCTGTCCTCTTTTCTATGGCAGGGCCAGATTGTAATGCCACGAGGCTGCCGGGACTTTGGCTGGGACCCCTGCTTTCAGCCTGATGGATACAAGCAGACGTGAGGAGCCCCTGTTTTTTCCCTGGGATGTGGGGTCAGGATAGCTGTGGTCTGGGTTGGGTGGCTGCCCTGCCTAAGGGCAGGCTCTGAGTGTGCTGTTCCAGCTGGAGGCAGCTCTGCTGGGGTGGACCGCAAGGAATCTCAGTGGCCCAGTGCACAGTGTAGAGGCAGCTGGGCAGAGCTGGGAGTGTGGGGCTCTTGGGTGCCAGCTTACCCTAGATCAGCTGTGTGACCAGTAGCTTCCCCTCCCTTGCCTTATTTATATAGAAACTTTACAATTTTGTAGGATGGTTTTCTGACTGTGCCATCTAGATGGGGAAAATGTTAGCACTTTTGCATTCTCTGGTGGGTACCACATTAAGCCTTCAAGTACCAGATCTGAGTATTTCCCACTAATACTCCCTTATTTACACGCGACATTACTGGAATCAGGCTTCCCAGGCTGGGGGGTCCCTTAGGGAATGTGGTCCCTGAACTCATAGTAGCCAAGCAAGGCTGAGAACATTGTGAAAAAGCATTGTCCAAGATGGCTCAGTGCCAGTAGCACAGTGGTTATGGTGCTACTGTGGCTACATACACTGAGGCTAGCGGGTTCGAACTCAGCCTGGGCCAGCTAAACAACAATGACATCTGCAACAAAAAATAGCTGGGTTTTGTGGTGGGCGCCTGTAGTCCCAGCTACTTGGGAGGCTGAGGCAAGAGAATCACTTAAGCCCAAGAGTTGGAGATTGCTGTGAGCCACCCAGGGCCACAGTGCGACTCTGTCTCAAAAAAAAAAAAAAAAAGTATAATGTCATGTAAATTATTACCAAGACTATGAATTTTCTAAGGGCCAAGGGATTGAATCATCACCAATTCCAGGAATTCCTTAAAAGTACAGATACTGGTTATGGCAACATTTACTTTTCAGA